>SNQJ01S0004219.1:208226-223100 GCA_010110895.2 Picea sitchensis
CCTCCTTTTACCCCACTTAAATGTTCAAGTACAAGATGATTCAAAATGAAAATGTCTCCTTGGCATATATAGGAGACTAGGAGGTATAATTACAACTAATGGCCTAAAGCTGACATAAATAAAATAACAATACTAATATAATATGCCCCAATTAAGGGGTAATGAGCCAATATTAGGGCTTAACATATTTCTCCTCCACACTGACTAGGGATTGTGACAAATGTTCTTGCATTGTGTCAAGGTGTTGTGACACTTAGTAAAGTTCATGTGACACTTATTAAGGTCCATACGGCACTTGAAAAAGTGCATGCGACACTTAGTAAGGTGCATACGACACTTGCAACACTTAGGTGTAAATATGTGTGACATTTAAGTGTGACATTTTGGTGTGTAATACCATGGAAGAAAGGAATTATTAAAGTGGGATCTACTCCTACCATAGTGTTCTATGTGGTATTCCTCTTCGATGACATTACCTAAAGTTGTGTTATGGTACTACTTCCACTACTATGACTACCTTTACTACTATCTTTACTTCCTTTACTAACTAAAATTGACAAACATGTATACCTTAGCTTAGTACTTGGAGATGCACACGGGGTTGTGGGTTTGACACATAGTTTTAATTGAGTGGGAGGTAATGAATCTTCTTCTATCGGACTAAGATAACGGTATTTCCCTTCTGTGCATAGAATTCCTTCAATCTAGAGTATTACGCAAGTGTCTCTTTCCTCAAAATCATTGTGTTTCTCTTCTCTATCAGCCACAATCCTCTTCCCAATGTACCGAAATTTTTAACCACTGTGAAATACCCCAATATCTTATTTTTCCGCACCTTCTTCTTCTCTTGGCATCATCACCCCATCCGTTCCTCATTCATTCTTTCCCTGCAACACTCAAATCATCCACTGGTCATCCCCCAGTCCCCCAATGCACGTGAAGGCGCTTATTTGCTAGGGAAATTGGATTCCATATTCATAGCCACATTATCATAGAGAAACATCTTGATCCAAGTAGATAATGACTTCAAGTATCTTCCATGCAGTCCTTTAAATAACTCTTTTTCAATAGCACTATATGACTGAGTATAATCTATATAAAACTCGATAGTATAACATCCTAGCACACTATCCAACCAGAAATCTATTGTGTGTGATATCTTATCACTTATGTTATTCACTTCCTAAATCAACTCAGGGGTCCACCTCCTCAAAACTATAGTGCATAAAGTTATGTTATGTTCTTCTAATATCTATATCCACTCAGCAAAAAAATTCGGGAAATCAACAAAGAAAAATTCATTCAAATTTGTAAACACATACTTTTATAACCATTTATCTGTGTTGATTCTTGGATTCTTATTCTAACTTTTGGAAAACTCGTTTTCCTTCATTTCTAACCATTTTCCAATATCTTCCTTAGTCGAGCTCCACATTCCCCTCAGACATAGATCCTAGTCCCGACAATGGAACCATTTTTTGGTGGGAAGTGGCAGACCTGGAGTTCAACATTAATTTACCAACAAAACCATAATTATATCGTCCCTTTCGACATCACTTTCAAGTAGGTGAAGTATCACCTGAGGTATCTATGGGGACTACAGGAACCAGGTTTCCACAATCATTAAGGGAATAGATGCATTCATTCTTACCAGTCTATGTAACATTCATTCATTTGACCATTCATCATGTGCGCATAACCATCATATAACATATTCATATTAATCATCCATTCACTAAGTGTGTGCAATAACAAAAATAGTAAAAAAACACATCATAGAAAAACACAAAGACACCATATTTAATGTGGTTCACCCCAAACTGGGCTAGGTCCACAATGGAAAGTTTCTTATGTTATTATTCTGAATCATTCCTTACAAAAGGTGTGCATTGTGATAATATATGATATCTCAATATAACCCAACATATCCTTGGCATTCACGCATAAAGTGCACACTCAACTCTTCATTCACTCCTTGCAGAAATTACTCATGCATCTCTCCCCAAAACTTAGAACAATGCCTACTACTCCTCTTACCCCAAAAAACCTTTACATATTTATACTTTTACATTAGGGCTTAGCCTGTTACAAAATGGACCAAAATGTCTAACTACTTCTACCTAACTTCCTTCTTTAGCGTGCGTTTCTCCTGAAAATGTGCTAATTATCTTCCTTTCTTCCACAGGCGCTACTCCTTAGCCAACTTTTCATGCGGTTTTCTCCTGCGCAATTCCCAAAACTTTCTTTCTCCAACACCTTCCTTGCAAGCATTAGTACCAACCAAGAAATATTTTTCTAGGTCTGCAATCTTTAGAATAGGGGATTTCGTCAAAAGGTGCTTCAATTGCTGGAAGCTTTATTCACACTCGGGTGACCATATAAACTTATTCCCTTTTATTTGAAACAAGGTAATAGGGTTACCAATCTTGGAAAATTCCTTTATGAACCTTCTATGATATTCATCCAATCCCATGAAGGATCTCACTTCTGTTACATTTCTAGGGGCAGGCCAATCCATGATTTCCTTGATCTTTTCAAAATCCATTGCCACTCCTTCTGCTCAGATCACATGGCCTAGATATTGGATTTCCATTTGAAATAAATATAATTTATTGAACTTAGCATAGAACTTGTGTTCTCTTAACACTTGTAGAACCATCCTGAGATCATCTTCGTGCTCTTCTCTATTCTTGGAATACACCAAAATTTTGTCGACAAAAAATAAGACAAACTTATCCAAATACTTGTCGAGCATGTTATTCATCAAACACATGAATGTAGCTAGTGCATTCATGAGTCTGAGTGGTATCACCAAAAACTCATAGTGCCCATAACTTGTTCTAAAGGTTGTATTGTGGATGTCCTTTTCATTGATTATGACTTGGTGATATCCCAACCTCAAACCAATCTTTGAGAAAACTGCAACTTCTTTGAGCTGATCAAAGAGATCATCTATCTTAGGCAAAGGATACTTTTTCTTGATGGTCATCTTGTTCAATGGTGTATATTCTATACATAGTCTCAACGCAGTGTCATCCTTCTTCTTTACAAACAGGGGTAGTGTTCCACACAGGGACACACTCGACCTAATGTAAAATTTATCCAACATTTCCTTTAGTCTCATATTCAGCTCCACCAACTCTGGTGTTCTCATTATGTAAGGAACTTTTGATGCTAGTACCTCTCAAGGAAAAATATCTATTGAGAAAATGAGGTGTCTTTTCGTAGGTTGTTCAGGAACTTCCTCTAAAAACATGTCTCTGAATTCCCACAGTACCAAGTGATATTCATCCTTCATCTCTTTTCTCTTGATTTAGTTAAGAACTTGTATAGCATACAAGGGAAACCCTTTTTTGATAAACTTTTTGAGGTGCAACATTGATATTTTCCTTATTGAAACCAGCTTCTAAATGCCTTGCAAAATTCTTGTATTGCCTTCCTCATATTCGTATTCCAAAACCTTCTCATAACGATTTAAATTTTCCTTGTGGGAAGCTAACCAATCCATGCCCAAAAGTACATCGTAGGAACATGGGGGTCAGATATTAAGGGTTACTGATTTTGCAATCCATTTATTTCAATTAGACATGCCTCAATCAACTCAACCACTTTCCTCTTTGTTCCAGTGACTAAGTGGATTAACCATGTTCTCGCGTGTTTCTTTCTCTTGAATACACATGCCTCAGCAACCCAAGATGAAATGTAACTAAGGTTAGAAAATGGGTCAATTAAAATAGAGATGGGTTGATTAGCAATAATACCTTCTAACTCCACCACAATAGCTTGGTGGTCTGCTTGTTGGTTTTCTACAACTGCATAAATTTACTTCAAGCTACATCATTGAATGTAGTTTCTTCCTACACATTATACACTCTTCTATTATCATGATGTATGTGGGGACAATCCATTAATAGGTTTGGCTCTCCACATCCCCGAAATTGCAAAGGTCCTTTCTTGGGATCCTTTGCTCTTTCTCTTGATTTCTATGTTGGTTTATTTCCACTTTGAGATGGGGAATTGTGTTGATGCACACTCCTTATTGGTTGACCCAACTATGCACCCTTCCTCAAATTATTGTATGGAAATGGTTTTAGTACCTTCTTTTAGAATCCACTCTTGTCCTTCCTCCTCCAATCCTTTGAGAGATCTTGCTTATTCTTAGACTGGTCATAACAACACTTGGATTTATGCAAACTGCCCTCTAATGTCTTAGGTTTGTCTAATTAAATTTGATCCCGATAGGACTGTGGAAATCCACTGAGAAAATGTTGCACCCTCACTTTATCATCCTTTAGGTAAGGGACATACATAAACAACTCCATAAACCTTTTGGAATATGCATCCATGGTAAGCTGACCCAAATTATGCTCATACAATTCCTTGACTTTGTCATCGTAATACTTTTCCGATAGGTAATCCTTTAGGAATTATTTCTCAAAACTTTTCCATGTCAGTTTTATTTCTTTCAACCCTTTTATTTCCTTGAGGTCTTCCCACCAGATGGAAGCTCCAACATTCAGGTTAAATAGGGAAATCCTTGCATTGGTATTCTTGGAGTAATTATGTACCTGAAAGTGCTTCTTCCAACCAAACAACCATGCTTCAACTTCCTCTCCTTTATTTATCTCTCCATCAAAGGTAAGTGGCTTATCTTTCTTGAATTATTCAGTTAAAGAACAATGAGAATTCTTCCCCTTCTTATTCTTTGGGTAACTTGATTATGTGCCACTACTGGAAAACTCTACCAAAGTAGTCTTCCTGCTAAACGACTTTGTGGACATAATTCCACTTGATACACCTCTATTGGCATCTTGATGCCTCTTTCTGGAAGAACTCTTTCCCACATCATTGTGAGCCAATCCATGCTTCTGAGCATCCAAAGGGGTTTTCAAAATCTCTGACCGTTGCAAATATGAATTACTAGGAACTTGTTGTAGATTTTTATGGATTTCAAACAGGATCTACAGTAACACTGCATTCAATTCTTCCTGTTCATCTTGGGTGCTCATAAGCCTCTCATTCTCCGCCTTCATAATTCTAACAGTGGCCATCAAATCTGGAGGAATTTATCTATCCCTCCGGTCATCAAACTCTTCATCTTTTAGGTGTGAGGTGTCATCCATGTTGTGTTGTACCAAACACCTCTGTCACTTTCTAGTACATCCTATGTATTGAAACAACAAATTTTATTAGTAATTTCATTACTAGTGAAATTATGCATATTAGACAATCAATAAAATCTTTCTTAAAATGATTTCAAGTGGCCTTAGCTACCCATTCAAGCCTAGAGTTTGAACTCTTCTCTGATACCACTATGTAGCACACCCAACCCCCTAACCTTCTCTTAGGATGGAGGTATGTTAAGATTTTTCTCTTTTTACTCAACTCAGATTTGATCTTAAGGACCACTGATGGATTCTACTCATCGATATCTTTCCATCAACTATAAACAAGCTCCAATATTATCGTTGGATCTAAGATCCAACCTTATAAATTATCCAGGTTCTCATGATCAAAATCCACCTCACTTCCATGTGGAATCCACATGGATTTCTTCTACTCCTACCATCCAATTTTGTACTGACATGGAACCAAGTGGCGCTAGCCTAACTCATCGTTTCGAGGTTTCTAACCTTTCAATTCATTCTTCATATTTAGGGCTTCACTCTAGTGGAGAACTAACATTCAACCTTGAAATATCCTATCATGACCCACTCATTGGACCCTTCCGATATCTAACAGATTTTAGGTCCGACCTTCAATGGATCTGATTTTGTTAGCATCTCCAACTTGCACACCAATTAATGTCCAAGTATTCAACTTTTCTCATAGTGCATGGATGGGACCCACAAGGATCAAAGATCGATATTTCATCTCACCCATTCACTAATCCACAACCATCATTTAACCCCAAACCTCGTCATCGTCCGCACTTGCCTCTATCCACGCTTCTAGACCATGCCCGACAACCTCCAATAAATGGTCGAGATATCATGACCTGCAGATCCCACAATCTATATCACAATCGATGCCATAAGGGTTTCTAGGCCTGTTACACATGATTTTGGTCACTCTAGTGATGTCTCTATAAGTGATGTGTTCAGGCTCCCACAAGGACTTTTTGCCTGAGAAAAGTGATTGTTGTCTTCTTCCAAAAAACACGTTTTTAAGATGAGTTTGTAGGCTGCCTATGTTACAGGGTGCAAGAATCCCTCATTCTCACAAGCCACCCACACTTAGGGTGCGAACTATTCACAATATTCTCCATAGATAGGGTGCGAACCTGTTTTTAAGCTTGGAAAGGAGAAGAGGTCACGAAGGTTCTAGAAGGGGATCTTCTAGAAAATGAGTTGGCATTCACATGGTTGGCATCCTACTGACTTCTCAGATTTCATGGGATCATCCTCATCCATGTAACCATCCCTCCTTCTCCTATATATTGAAAGGTTTCTCATTGAAAAGGTTAAGCAAGATTGAATGAAGAATTGGTGAAAGAATTGTGTGAAGAAACCTGCTTAGACAGAAGCTTGAAGACTCTAGTTGGTCTATCAAGAGGTATTGGATCTTCTTCATGCAAGTGCAGAGAAAGCGTGTGTGTTGGAACCAAGGTTCACTGAAAGGAAGCTTGCAACATCAAGGCAATCAGGTTGTATCTTCTACTTTCATTTAATATAATACAGCGGCATGTCCCTTTCCCATAAAATCACTCTTATTTTATAGCATAACTCCTTGGTCATATGCATAGGTTGACATTGAATATACGTTGCTATCTTCACTTTGGTTGGTTTGTGTTGTCTTGGACCTGACTTCACAAGAGCACCGGAGCAAAGTGGGAACAACAAATACCTAAGGAAGCGATATAAAGGTATGTCACTCATTCCTTCTTATTAGTATATTCAATGACTACAACTTAGGGAAAGAGTCGTGTCTTATCCTGTTTTGTTCTTGATCCATGTGGATCTAGGGAGATCTGTTAGTGTCCGCACCTACCGATTTGTCCGATAATAAAATTGGCGACTCCACTGGGGATACAACCCATTTTTGGTGTTTTTTTCTTGGCCATTTTCTCTTAACCTACCATTTTTCATTCCCATCAATCTCTGAGTCTTGAGGAGACCCTTACAGACTCCCTGGATCCAGAAGTTCCCTCAGAAGTTTTTTCCTATTTCAAAAATTTGCTTGATTACAGACCTTATTGCACTGCACCCTTCTGTAGCCTGCGAGAAATACTAAAGTTCGCACCCTGTTGTTAAGTTCAGTGAAAACTTCTCACATTCTTCTTGTGTCTAGCCTGCGAGAATCATTGTTTCTCGCACTGTACATCATTGACAGCATGCGAACCCACTTGCAAAAATTTTGGATTAATTATTTTGTGTCCTCAGATGCCCATATTTGTTTGTGTGTCTAGGAAGAACTTCTCTGACCAGTGATTGAATGTGTCTTGACTTCAAATCTCCTGAATGATTAAGCTCTTCTTGATCATGTTTTATCAATTTTTACCTCTTGACCTTTTCGCAACAAGGGTATAATCTCTGGTTTTGAAATCTGAGTGCTTGTTTGGTTGGGAGCCTTTGATTGGTTTAAAACTTGAGATCAATTGTTCTTTTCAATTGTTTATTACTTGGAAAATTGTTATCCATATGCATTTGAAGAGACTAGTCTTGTCAGTTTGTTATTTTTGTCTTCATTGAAAGATTGGTTTGGGTGTTTGTTGTGTATTTATTTTTTCATTGGTTGCTTTTTTTTTCTTAGTTCCACCCCTATTGTTTGGTTTCTAATATAAATTAAAGACATTTTCTTTTTTAAGCAACTTTTTTCGAAAATATTGGCATTCAAGTACTGAAAAAGAACGAATAGGGAATTTGCATTGTTCATGGTTGTTTGATATTACATTTCAAAGAAGATCATGCATCGTAGTTTGTATTGTTCTAGAAAACTCCACTTTCCCTCCTGTAGATAGGATTCATCGAACAAAAAAAATTGTATCATTCATTCCTATTTATGCATTTTTGGGTCAAAGTCTCACACAACATCGGTTTCATTTCCATCTCCTTTTGAGTAACAAAAACCTTTAATAATCTTGCGCACTTTTAAAATCCAACTAGTAATTTTTTGTAGGGATCTTTTACACCAACATTAGCTAGGCTAGAGCTTTGGAATAGGCAGTGAGGCACACTCGCCAAAGCATAAAACACACAATAGCATCTTGTGATAAGAAGTGTCAAATTCTATTTGCATCATTTTGTCCTGGGAAGCCCTTCTCACACAAGGGTCAAACCTGAGTTCGCATAGAGATTGACAGAGTTACTCACCTTACTTTGTTGATATCGGTGTAGATATTGCACGTATTATGGGGGTCACTTGAAGGTATACCCACAATGATGAGTGGAAGCCTCTCAAGCTGATTTCAGGATAGATACCCTGCCCTTGCGTGTGGGTCAGACTGTCGACTATTCCCCCAGGCATTATTGTTGTTGGTGGTAACCTTAGTAGCCTACCTTCTTAGGGTCTTACACAAGGTGACTGTGAAGGGGCAAGTCTTCATGGTACCTGGAATCGACGTTGGCCAAACTCACTCGCGATCCTTGGAGGGTATATCCACGATTATGTGTGGGAGCTTGCACCAGGGTGTAAGTCCATTAAGCAGGTCGTCAATGTAACTTTTCCACCCTAGCCCAGCCCCTTCTTGTCTCCTCATCGCAACGTTGGATTTCATCACCAACTAGTGACTTCGGAATTGGAAGGTCTTGTTTTCTTGGTTTTTCTTCCTATATTTTACTAGCGTATGTTGTTTGTTTACCCAAGTTGGCCATAGAATTTCTTTCGTAAGATTCTAACTCGATCACAATTGACCCTCCACGCCGCTCACATAGAATGCAAGGCCTACCCCTAGAAGGTATGGAAGGTTCTCAACCCTTTCCTGCCAAATCACTAGAGAGCTCTCCTCAACAGAGTGAAGTCCAAGACGTCACCACTCCACAAGTGGAAAGAACTAACTCTTTAGAACAGTTCTAAATTACCAATTCTCGAGAGGACTTCCAACTTCCTACCGACTCTGAGAGATGTATTGTTCGAGTGAATTCTTCCAGAGATCTAGTTGTTTAGTCTTCTAGATCACCAACCAGACCTTTCATAGGACCTAAGGGTCAAGATTCTTTTTGGACTACTTGCATTTTTAGACAGGATCTCTTTGGCTCAGGAGCAGGCATTGATATCATTGTCGCACCTGAGCTTCCCAAAACATCTGATCTAGATACAATACCTTTTACTATTGTATATTATTTTCCTGGTACAGACACTCTGCCAGCTGACCACATATTGACTCTCCCTCTACAAATGGTCCATTACACAATGGTCCCAGATACTATGAGTCCTCACACTAGGATTACTGTAGCTAGCCAAGCCCCCATTGGCACACTGCTTTCACCCAGAGTCACCCCAACACTTCCGCCCAGATATCATGTGTTGAATGMTTCTATTCCCGCTCCTACACAAATCACATCCAAAACTCCCAGTGGTTCCACTCCTTCTGGGCACCATCTTCTCGGCTTCATTTCGACACTTCCTCCACCCCCTTTCAGAGGACCTCTTCCATCCTCTATCGGAGGCACTRATCCTAGTGGCACCATCCCGTATTTCACACCTAATTACCAGATTCCTGTTTGTGGACAATTTCACCAAGGAGGCCAAACCCAACCCCCTTTTGCAGGACAAATCCCAACCAGGACGCAACCCCCGATTGGAGGGAAACCCCCACCGACCCCAACTTATGGAAAAAACATACCTCCATCCTTGGCCCTGTATTGGAATCATCTTATACAACATAATCCTCACTCGACTAGGGGGAAACAGCCTCACGCTAGCTTCGTCATACCCCCTAGTACAGGCCAACCATATCCAGGAACGTCTAATCCTATTTGGGGCTCAAACCCTCAACCCCACACCCCTGTTCAAGGGTACAACCCTATGAATTACTTGCCTCCACACCAACCACTGAATCTGTCTGGATCTTCGCATTATATGCAGACTGCTTATGGTCCCACTGGTTTATTGATGGGAATCTCTCCCCAAAGTCACCAGTACCCACATGTGAATAGACAGTTACCTTTCTTAGCCACTCTGGACCTCCCGGATCTATCAAGGATTTTAAATGATCTGATCCGTCACTCTCCTCAATGGCCCGCCATACCGGCCAAACTACCATATGATATCCCTAAATTCGAGGGAAAACGGGGAGAGGACCCGAACAATCATGTAATGACTTTTCACCTTTGGTGTTCATCCAACTCCTTGATGGATGAATCTATTTGTTTACACCTTTTTCAGCGAACCCTCACAGGTTTCGTCGCGAAGTGGTATATCGAATTACCACGAGGCTTCTTCACCAACTTCAACACCCTCGCTATGTCTTTCCTCACCCACTACCAGTTACCGATTCGTTATGAAACGGGAATCAAGATTTTGAGTTCTTTCAAACAAGCCAAAGCCACTCATATTTCTGATCATATCCATGAGTGGCGATGGAGACGATGTCTCATCAAACTCAAAATTCCCAATCAGTTGCTGGCAGAATGGTTCACAAAATCATTTGTGAACGACATCACTCGTGACATCGCCATGGATGGAGTTGTCACAGAAGAATAGGCCATCAGTCGTGCCCAATACCTAGACCTCGTTTACTCACAAACGGGTACTCTTTATGACTTACTCCCTGATGCACTTTGTCCTTCTAATTCTACTACTTCAACTACTCCTACTACTTCTCATGCGATTGACGGTGTGATTGGCACTTTCCATGCCCAACCTCATTCTATCCAAACCTCTAGCAACAACTCCAAGTCCATTTCTTCTAATGTTCAAAATTCTCCGTCTCCTACCCCTCCCACCAGCAAGACTTATGAGGTAAACTCTGTCCAATCTACCCCCACCGGAAAAAATAAATCCAAAAAAGGAAAGGGTAAGAACAAGGAGGATAAAAATAATCTGCAAACTGAGAAAACCAAAACCCCACCTATTGATGATAGGGATAAGAGCAAACCCCGATACCCTTATCTTATCTGTGGTGATGATCACTACACTAAGGATTGTCCACAATGATCTGAGGTTACCAAGTTCCTTCAAGGGACCACGAAACCACCCACTTCGACTATATTGTCACAACCCTTCCCTTCTCAACAACAGGCCCAATTGGTCATTCATGACCAACCTTTCCCCTCCAATACATCTTATGTCTTAATGTGTACAGGTGATTCAAAGAAGAATGAAATCACACTTACCACTCGAGCCAAAGATTATTCTTCCTCCAAAGAGAAGGTTGATGCAATACCTCCTTCGTTGGTCCAACCATCTCCCATGACTCCACCTACCAACGGTCCTCTTCATCTTGAACGACCGAGCCTAGATACAGTTCTTTTCCCTCCTCCAAAAGTTGTTGTTCGGAAATCGTCTTTGAATCCCCATGCACGTGCTACCTAGAACTAAAGTATTGTCAAAGATCTGGCCCAAGCACCGTCTGCAATGTCAACCCTCAAAGTCCTTCAGATTTGTCCTATACAACGGAAGGCACTGTTGAAATATATTGGTGGAATCAAACCCATGGATACGAATTTAATAATTTTTGACTTGGAAGATGACATTCCAAGGCTACCCCCTCAACTCGCATTCCAAATACAAGTTATTGTCTCCGAAAAAAACATTTGTAGAATGGTTATTGATGAGGGTGCCTCGACTTGTGACATGTCTATTACCTACTGGAAAGCCATCGTCTCTCCTCCTTTGACTGAATCCCACAACACACTCAAAGCCTTCAATGGCTCTGGTTTTAAGCCTTATGGTGTCCTCCCTTCGTTGCCTATTACGTTAGAAGGCAAAAAGGTCCAAGTTGAAGTGGAGGTATTTGATGCTCCTCTCGATTACAACCTTCTACTTGGTCGTAGCTGGATTCATTCCATGCGTGCAGTTGTGTCGACTCTTTTCCATGTCATGTGTTTCCCACATCAAGGAAAAGTAATTACCATCGACCAATTGGCCTTCTTTCACTCCAATGCACGTACCGGCAACGTGTCGTTCATTGCAAACCCCCCCCCGGATATGCTAACGTCAGTGTGGGTCTTCTTAAAGATTCCTCGTTAACGGATACTTTCCCCATCCCACCATCTTATGTTCTACATCCGTTTGTCGCCTCGATCAACATGATCTCCACCTTTGTTCACGGAACCCCTGCATCTTATGACCCATGGATGGTACCCAACCCCGACGATCATCTTTGTTATGGCGACGAAATGCCTTTGAGTCTGGTCGAACCCACTTATCTATCCATTCAATTGGCAACCCCTTCTACCCCCTCTCTTGGTGATTTACCTCCAGATCCATTCCACGTCATTTTTCCCACAGACGAGATGATTATGTCTATTATGTCCATGGAAGACACCCCTTGGGACGATGGACATCACCGTTCCATCCTCTTCCTGGAACAACACACCATCGAGGGTTACCAATGGATCTTGACCCCATCGACCATTGTCGTCATTTCTACCATTCTCGAGTCTACACATGATCTGTTCTACGAAGGTAACTTAATTAATATCTCACCCACCATCCCCCTCGACATATCTATAAAACCTGGAATTGTCGAAAATGTGCATATTGGAGCTTCGTGTTCCCATGACAAAGTCGTCACCTACAAGTCTCTTTTCCAAGAATTTCATGATGTCTTCGCCTAGAGCTATGAAGAAATGTCGGGTATTGACCCTGACATTGTGATACATGAGATTAAGACATACCCAAATGCTAAACCCATCCGGTAATGACTTCGTCCAGTTCACCCACGTAAAGCAGTCGCTATGAAGATTGAATTTGAGAAACTTCTCAAAGCTGTCTTTATTTACCCTATGGCTCTAACTGACTGGGTTTCCAATCTTGTCCTAATCAACAAGAAACAAGGCACAATACACATGTGTGTTGAATATAGGGACATTAACAAAGCTTGTCCTAAAGACAACTTTCCTATCCCCTTCGTTGAACAGATCGTCGACGATTGTGCCAGAAGTGAAATCTTATCTTTGATGGATGGTTTCTCCGGATATAATCAAATCAATATCGTTCTCGTAGACCAACACAAGACCGCTTTTATTTGTCCTTGGGGCACTTTTGCCTATCGGAAACTTCCTTTAGGTTTAGAGAATGTCGGTGCAACTTTTCAGCGTGCTATGTCTTACACCTTCCATGATATAAAGCAAATTGTGCAGCCATATCTCGATGACTTACCCGCTCATTCCATGTGTCGTGTAGATCATCCAATACACCTCCGCGCCATTTTCCTTCGATGTCGGTTTTACCATATACGCTTGAATCCCCACAAATGTGTTTTCTACGGATAATTCGGCCGACTTCTAGGCTTTATTGTTTCACATCCAGGGATTAGGTTAGATCCTTTGAAGGTCGAGGCGATTCTCAATCTCCCTCCTCCTTCCTCACTTCGCAAGTTACAAAGTTTGCAAGGGAAGGAAAACTTTCTCCGTCGTTTCATCCCAAACTATGCTGAGCTAACTCTTGGATTTACGCAACTGCTCAAGAAAGGTTCTGAGTTCATATGGCATTCCATTGCCAACAAATCTTTTGAATCTTTGAAACTGTCTTTGACACATACCCCACTACTCTCCCCACCTAATTACAGTCGGGATTATTTCCTTTACCTTGCAGCCTCGGACTATACCATCGCTATGGTTCTCGTCCAGGAGGATGATTCTCATGATGAACATGTCATTTATTACTTAAGTTGGAGTCTCACGACTACTGAAACCAAGTATTTACATGTTGAAAAACTGGCCTTGGCAGCCATCCAAGTTGTTCAACGTTTCCAGCACTATATCCTCTCTCACAAGACTACGATAATTTCTAACTGCAACCCTATGCAACAAATTATTACACGTCAATTTCTAGGGGGAAAGTACTCCAAATGGATCGTAATACTCCAGGAGTTTGACTTAGAATTCGAACGCGCTAATTCCAAGAAATCCTTCGTGTTTTCTGAGTTGATATGCGACCTTCCTTGCTCTGAAACGAAAAATGTAGCAGCTGATTCATTACCCAATGAATCCCTTTTCCTAATTAGTTATGATGACCTTTGGTATGGAGATATCATCATATATCTCCAGACCCAAACTTTCCAGCCCAATTTGTTTAGCACTAACCACCATCAAATACACTACCAAGCCCATCAGTATATTATCCTCGGTGATACTCTTTATCGTCGTGGGATTGACTCCATTTTTCAATGCTGCCTCACATTTGACGAAGCCGAGAAAGCCCTCAATGACTTTCATTCTGGAGCCTATGGTGGTCACATGTATGGGTATTCTACTACTCAGAAGATCTTACGAGCAGGGTATTTTTGGCCTTCTTTATTCAACGATTGTATAATTTCCGTCCAAAAATGCCACGCTTGCCAAACCTACAACAATAAAATACGATCACACACTACTCCTCTACACCCTATGGTCTCCATTGGTCAATTTGTGAAATGGGGTATCGATTTCATGACATGTCACCCTCACTCAGCTGGGGGGCATGGATACATTATTGTAGCCATAGATTATTTTATGAAATGGGCCGAGGTGATGCCAACATTCGACAATACCGGAAGGACTGCAACATTATTCATATTTAATCAATTCATTTCTCGTTTTGGTGTTCCTCAGGCTATCGTTACTAATCACGGTAGCCACTTTAGAAACTTCATGATGTCCGAATTCATTGAAAAGTTGGGTCTTCTCCATGAAAACTCAACACCCTATTACCCACAAGCCAACAGCCAAGTTGAAGAAATAAACAAGGTCATCATTACCATGCTTCGACGAAAGATAGGGATTCACA
>SNQJ01S0004219.1:231381-269542 GCA_010110895.2 Picea sitchensis
GCTCCTAAGGCTGATCTAGGGGAGCGCTCCCCTTCAAAACCTTTGTTTAAGAGCTCCTCTAAGGTGATAAAAGTTCCTTGACCTCAGTTAATCATTTCCCTTCCTCCAAATCAAGTGTCTGATTTATTCTAGATGTCTTCTTGGTGTCGTCATCATGGCAGCATGCTTTGTTTGATGTTTGCGACACTTGTGAATGTCATGTGACACTTGCGATAGTTGAGAGGACCATGCGACACTTACGATACTTATCGAAGTGAGCAATATTGAGGTGTAACACTCGACTTCATCTCATTCATTTGCATTCATTCGGATTGTACTTCAGTACCTTGGGAGTCATTGACATCAATGGTGATTTCCCTCACACTTGTTAACAGTTTTCATCAATGACCAGTAATCAAGTGGTTTCTACCATGTTCGACTTCAACACATGCAATAGCATGGCTAGATTCATACTTTCAGGTGACGGGATTAAAGACCCTGGGTCTCATCGTTTTTATCCAGGATGCGATGGAGTATGTATGATTTGTATCGGCACATAGATCCACTTTTTATGTCATGTGGATATGTCATCTTAATAAATATTCTCACATAGATCCACAGTGTATTCCTGGTGGCTATGTAGCATTTTTTACGGCATGGATCCACGGCGTATAATTGGTGGCCATGGCTTACGTTTGTGATTCCATTCATTTGTAATCTGAGCATGGGAATTCCTACCTCAGAACTGGTATTATATTATGAAAATGCTTGATTGTTTACAGGTTTCCGATTAGGTGTGCTCCTAGTTTCTGACACACACAGGCAGTTTACAAAGTATTTCAGCTGTCACAGATTCCAGCCTCATACTTTGGGGGGCATTCTGTTACACATGATTTTGGTCACTCTAGTGATGTCTCTACAAGTGATGTGTTTAGGCTCCCACAAGGACTTTTTGCCTGAGAAAAGTGACTTTTGTCTTCTTCCAAAAAACACATTTTTAAGATGAGTTCGCAGGTTGCCTATGTTACAGGGTGCGAGAATCGCTCATTCTCGCAGGCCACCCACACTTAAGGTGAGAACTGTTCGCAGTCTGCTCCATAGATAGGGTGTGAACCTGTTTTTAAGCTTGGAAAGGAGAAGAGGTCACAAAGGTTCTAGAAGGGGATCTTCTAGAAAATAAGTTGGCATTCGCATGGTTGACATCCTATTGACTTCTCAGATTTGGTGGGATCATCCTCATCCATGTAACCATCCCTCCTTCTCCTATATATTGAAATGTTTCTCATGGAAAAGGTTAAGCAAGATTGAATGAAGAATTGGTGAAAGAATTGTGTAAAGAACCCTGCTTGGACAGAAGATTGAAGACTCTAGTTGGTCTATCAAGAGGTATTGGATCTTCTTCATGCAAGTGCAGAGCAAGTGTGTGTGTTGGAACCAAAGGTCACTGAAAGGAAGCTTTCAACATCAAGGCGATCAGGTTGTATCTTCTACTTTCATTTAATATAATACAACGGCATGTCCCTTTCCCATAAAATCACTCTTATTTTATAGCATAACTCCTTGATCATATGCATAGGTTGACATTGAATATACTTTTCTATCTTCACTTTGGTTGGTTTGTGTTGTCTTGGACCTGACTTCACAAGAGCACCGGAGCGAAGCGGGAACAACAGAGACCTAAGGAAGTAATATAAAGGTATGTCACTCATTCCTTCTTATTAGTAGATTCAATGACTACAACTTAGGGAAAGAGTCGTGTCGTGTCCTATTTTTTTCTAGATCTAGGTCGATCTAGGGAGATATGTTAGTGTCCGCACCTACCGATTTGTCTGATAACAAGTCCCTATGGAACTACTCATGTATCATCAACCATAACATTGGTGACATGCTTCACCTCTACGATTATTATGGTTGTCGTGTTGGCTCACCACATATTCATGACATTGTCACCTCTTTTATTGATCAACCAAGACCTACCGAGAATTTACGACAGAGATATTCTCTCTCTCCTCTGTGTTGATCAATGGATCTTGTTAATTCTCAAGCCTTTATCATTGTCGACACTCTTGGACAATACATGTTCTTAACAAACTTCCATGTTCCTATATATGATGATACATCGAGATCGATGATCCAATTCTCATCGTTGTCACTTCCATCGAAATCGATGGCCTTCATCCCATATCTAGAATATTATCATCATCATTGAAATTATATTAAGTCCTAGCACTCAATCGCTCCCGATGATGATGCCTCTCTTGGTGAAGGGTTGAGATTTACTCATCCCGTCAAATCAATGGTTGTAATCTCTCCTGAGACATCACAATATTTCCTTACTAGTTAATTCTCATCTTAGGGACTTAGCCAAATTCAAGGTTTCTTCAAGACTTTATCGGTCCTCAAGGAGTCTGATGCCTAATCTAAGATAGTCAAAGAATGAATAACCTTCATAAAAAGGTAGTTCTTGCATATCTTTCAAGATTTCCATAAAATATCAGGACTTCCTCAGGATTCGGGGTTCTCTATTCCTCATAGGAATCTCTCCGGCCAATAGGACACCCACATCATTGGTTAAATAAAAAAAAATTCCATGTCCTGCAAACTTTTCTTTAAATCCACAAGGTTTCTAGGGACACAACTTTCCACACTTAAACGATCTCATGGTTTTATAATATGACAAGGTATCATAATCTCATCCCAACCATTCAGAGTTTCTTTTTTATCAATTACAAGCATTTACACTTCCCATTAATCATACAAATGCATACACACATGCATCATTCATACACAATATAAACAAGTCCAGTTACACACTTATCTGATCAAGGAATTTTCCCATACCAAATGACTGAGAGAGGACATATTTCCCCCCAACCTTAGGCCACACTGTATAGTTCCTTCATACAGTATGCTACCCTCGTTCCAATAAATGATACCAAAAGGGGAATGATCCAGTTGGCTTCCAACTCAGACGATCTAGGAAAGTTACTATCCTTCCTCCACTAAGAACAACAAAATTTACCCCCTTCCCACTGAGCTCAAGGATTCTATAGGTTTATCAGGTGGTTTCTCAACTAAATTTCCTCTACACCAGGGATCCCCTTCTCTGCTAAACATTCCCTCAATGACCTCCCCTTACCAGTGTCAGCTTCTGTCCAATAAGCACCAAGTTGTAGTATTTTTCTCTAGTCTATATTTAGGTCTTCTCTGTTCAGGGTGATCAATATTAAATTGGACAAGATTCCTATTTTCCTTAAGGAAATCTTTCAATCTTCTTCTCTTCTTCAGTCTACACCCTCAATCTCCTCTTCTCACTACACCCTTTTCTCTGTGAGTCGGATGTTCATGGTTTTTGTTCAATTTTTCTCATCTCTCGTGTGTGTGTTTCTTTTTCTGTCTTTGATAAATTGCTCTGCTTGTTGAGTGTTTGTTCTCTCCTAAACATGTGTGGTCTCTGGTGGTGTTCTTCCACATTTGGTCTCTTCCTGAAACAATCGCATTGGGATTCTCATGGCCTTCCTGTAGATGCAACATGTAGTCTGAAGTTCCCATTCTGAAGGGGAAAATCATGATGTTTTGTTTTCAGGTCATTCAATTGGCCCTTTGCTTCTACAAAATACCAATCCATCCATAACTGTTAACTTCCTCAACCACTTCCTGACCTTTCATAAATGGTTGCGTGGCTCCATTTAGATTGGGTATGCTAGGAGGTATGTGTTTATTATTAGCAAGAATAAATTATCTTGTTAAACAAGCTTCATGTTTTCTTCATAAAAACCAACCACCTTACCCAACCACTTAATCAATCCTAGCTTCATCAATTCCCACTTGTGTATCATGGCCAGTACTTTCAATTTTGTTCCCTCTCAGTCAATAGTTTGGGTTTTTTTATTAAATCAAAAGATAATAATCACATGAAGTATTAACATGATTACAGTATTGGGGAAAATCAGGGTGTCACATTTGTACCTTCTACAACTTGATTTTCTCCATTTCCTTAAAAAAATAAAAAATTCCAATTGTGAAAACCCATTTCGAGGTGCAATTGGAAAAATATTGTTTGAAAACCAACTTCTACCAAACAATATTTGCAAGAAAAAAAGAAGTGTCTTCACTAATTTTCTTTATACTACAGATCTTATCACTTACTATTGATCGTTGGAATTTTTTCTATTCCACCATTGCTACAATTGTCAGACTTTTTTCTACTCCACCATTGTTGCAGAACCTTTTTTGTTGTTGCTACAAATAATTTCCAACGACTGCTACCGATCCATCAATCATGTTCTCTTTACTAGTTATTGTGGATATCCTCACACTCTTTAAATGATTTCTCCAAATCATTTCTTGTTCCATCGGTTGCTACAAATCATCGTTATTTTTTCAGTTGTTTGTTGTTGATCCATGGGCTTTGAGCCATTTCACTTTTTGTTGATGCTATGGATGTTGTATTATCACTTCAATGCTACCATTATATCACATGTTTCAGGTAAGTCAAAAGGTACGATCCCCTTTACATTTTCAGTAAATTTTCATTAAATACCACACCTATGTGTGATTAATACCTAGGTTGTACCTAAACTCCCATTCATCACACCATGGATGGCATGAAAATTCACTTGGGGGGTTAGGTCATATTCTCATATGTGACATGTGTGATTCTTCGCCACCGCCATTTACTCCTCCAATCCATCGTCAATCCACTCTACTACCAATTTTTCTACCATCACCACATATATTGTCACAATTACACCTACAAAGTCATGATTTTCCCACTTTCATCCATTTATGTAGTTTTTTTTATCAATAACCACATTTTTCACCTTTCCAAAATTAGTAAATTTCCTTCCCTCGTTGAAAACCTCCTATCATTGCATGATTTTACGTTGTTGTTCCTCACCTTTTTTGCTACTCTGCTTGCTGCAACTCTGTGATACCACTCCGAAGGCATCATGGGTGGAATTTCAATTTGACATGGACTTGTCACCTTGGCACAATTGTGCTTCCATCAGGAAGAACTTCCTGTCTTCAGAGACATGGGATGACTTTCTTATTTTGACTTCTTTTAGGGTTTTGAGAACTCTATTTTTATTTACATTTCCCTCAATTTTTGGATGTCTAATGTTGGGGTGCAAGGACTATGTGTTAGAGTCATAGAGGAGATTGTATCTAGAGTTATAGATCTTCCTAGAACTGGGGGAAAATAGTTTGAATGTCAAGTTACATCCAATCAGGAATGCATTGACTTCCTTGTTGGGAGTCATAGGGTTGAAGATGGAGGAAAATGAGTGAAGAGGGAACTATTTATGAAGACCATGGGATGAGGTTTCATATTTTTTGTAGAAGTATCTCACATGCAAAGGCTTACATAGCCTCCTTTTTTACTACCACTTTAAGTTGTTAAATCATTTAAGACATCAAAGATTGATTAATATTCCATATTTCCTTATACACTCACTCCAATTAATGCAACACAATTCTAGGACAAGCCTAAACTCCATTACTATTGTTACACATCATGGTTTAATTAAATTATTGGTAATGAATTCTCTTTCCTATATGAATCATATGTGGGAAATTATGTTGCAAGCACCTCGGAGGATAGAAGAAGCTTCTACTGAGGAATAAGAACAAGAAGGGGAGGTATGAGAAGAAGACCTAACAGAAGGGGATTATGTTTTTAAATATGAAGAACATGAAGGTGAAGAGACTCATGTAGAAGAAGAGGAAGATGATGAAATCTAGATAATAGGAGAAAAACATGTTGGTATTGAAATCCAAAGAATTCAAATCGTAGAATAAGGTAATGAGATAGAAGTTGGACCCTGAATAAGAAAGAGAAGGAAATCTAAAGAAGTTGTATCTTCAACTCATCCTAAAATAAGAAGGACCAAGTGCATTGTTGAAGATAAGGCTAATGTTACACAAGAACCAATAGAAAAATAAAAAGTTGTAGAAGCAGTTTTGTATTCTCAAGAACATGTTAAGGATGAGTTTCTTGACAATCCAATATATAACATTATAGATAAGGTTGAAGAGGAATACATGCATATTCCAGTGCCTAAGGTAACCAATAAGAAGAGTAGCATTGTACTAGGTAAGTTTCATTTGAGGCTCTCTTGTAGCGCAATTCTAAAATTCAATTGTAAATTAAAGAAATAAGTTAAAGTTTTGTGTTATAAGTTGGATTATGCTTGCAAGAAGTTGAAGGAAAATAAATCCACGGCAGGGTTGGACACATTGTTCCAATCCCTCAAGTGTCTAGTCACCTTCTGCTTTGCATGAAGGTGACCAATCAACAAAAGAATCCATTTCTCTTAATCCTATGGATGTCACTCAAACTATGAATGATGTTTCTACTAATAATATGTATGTCACTCCACCTATTGAGCCTATTACTACAAAATCTATTGATGAGTATATTGATAAAGATGATATTAAACCTATTATTTCTACATAATCTATTGATGGAACTCAACCTGTCTATGAAATTGTTATGGAAACAATTCTTGAAGATATTATTCAATGTTGCTAATTGTATTGATGAAAAAATTGTTATGACTAATATTGGTTGGTAAGAAGAAACATGTGTCGATGTTTTTTATCCAGTATTTTGAAATTCATCCAGATGAGTCCTTCATCAGGGATCCCAATTCTCAGAATGGGATGCAAGACCTTCATCCTTGCATTGCTTCAGGAAGTATACATCCCCTGTCAATCTCACCCTCTTCATTCTCAACTTGCCAAACTGTATTGAGTCATCCAGAGTATCCCTTTCATGCCCCAATTCTATCATTGAATTCAGGGAATCCATGCTCACATGTGTAAGTTGATTGGTAAGAGGAAACCTGTGTAGATTTTTTTTATCCAATGTTTTGGACTTCATCCAAATGAGTCCATCATCGAGGATCCCAATTCTTAGAATGAGATGATCATGTCCTATCTACTACTATTGATTGTGTGATATCTACTACAAATCTATCATATATGATACTTACCTTATCATACCAACTATTGATCATGTAATATATGTTTCTATGGGAAAGGTTTATTTTGTTACTAATCTTACTATCGTGGATAAATTTGTTGTTCTTGATCCTATGAAAAAGGTTGTTTCTAAAGCTGCAAAAGAAGGGGCTATCAAAAATTAAGTTGAAATCACCACTAAACTATTCAAAAAAATCATGAATATTTTTATGGATCCTAATAACAAAACAATCCCTCAAATCTCTACAAATATTCTTAATGAACTCATTGACTGTGTCACTCATCTTGTAGACAAATTGATGTGGAACCAACCATGACTATTGCATATGCCTTGACAACACAACATGTTGGTGATCCTTGTATTGAAGATTTACTTGAATACCATCCTATATAAACCATGAAAACATCCATGGCTACTAAACCTATTTTCCATTCAATAAGGGTCCATACTAAGGACAAGGAGGTTTCCAACTTTCTTGAAGTGGTCAGATTGAGAGCTAAAGTTGCTAAATGGAAAGATATGACAAAGTCTTCTAAAATGGATTGGTCCCATTAGAAGAATAAAGACACATCATCAATACCATGAGAGAATAATGGGCCAAGTTATATGTTATATATAGATCTAAGTGGGATGGTTGGAGAGAGGATAGGAAAAGACTTCCCGAGTTGGAAGGTAAGGTAAGAAACATCAATAAGGAGAATAAAAAATCAAGAAATTTAACCCAAGAAGTGATGAGCTGCAGATGGCCCTCACCATTATATTCAGTATATCTACAGGAGAGGAATTTGATGTTACATTTAAGGGAACCAACTAAGGGGAAGCCCAGAGACTTCGAGATAGTTGCGTCCTTAGAAGCATTTGTTTCTAGTGGCCAGGATGACAAAAATATACTATGTGAATTGTACCAACATGAAATATCATTATTTCATGATAGAAAATGGAATCCTAACCCCTTTGTAGGGGATGTTCAATTGAGATAATTTACATATTTTATAAACCATTAGCTACAATGGAGGATTGAACAACAATCTATTGAATACGATGAGAAAAATTATAGTTTATGGGCGAGGGGAGAAAATCAAAATACACAGATAGTGTTGTGAACACACTACCAATTTTTTAATACACCATAGTGGATACCCTTCATCAACGAAACCCAACAAGATGCTATATTGAATTGCTAGAAAACTATTAGAAACATGAGGATAGAAGATTTGTTTCCTTATGGCCAGAGATGGGAATGTTTGATAGAATAGTTGAGACCGAGAGAGACATTTATTTATGCAAATTTCAATGAAGCAATAAATAGGGTGGAAACATACATAACGTGTATAAAACTATATGGTACCACTTGGATTGGACTAAAATTTCATTGTTCTTTGATATAGTGCCCTGCACCACAATACCAACAATTGTATCATGGAGGTTACATGAAGAAAATGGGTACTGACAAATAATTAAGAGGAATAGAGGATAGTACCTAGGATATGAGAAGGGTCAACCTTCCTACAATCTAAGCAACCTTCATTAGACTCATGCCCATATTGAATCTAATTTAGAATGACTGATAATGTTGCTTGAGGATGAGCAATAGCCTAAGTAGGGGGAGATTATGAGACCCTATTTTGACATCCATTTACCCTATTTTTCTTTTCTTTTTACATCTTTTTGCTATGATTATTGACCTTTCCTTGGCCAAAGATGCTACATTTTCCTAAGATGTGATTCATTCATAGTCTAGTGCTTCATTGAATAATGTTAATGTATTAAGAAAATGTTTGTATCCTTTGTATATAACTTGTAGGTTTAAGAAATGGTATAGATTGTGTTATATATGTTGTAGACTTGGGTTCCAACCTATTTGTTTCCATTGATGCAGAACCATTGCTACAAATCCACAGGTTCCAGCCAAATCATTGTGAGATTCCATTTCATGGCTACAGATCTGTGAATTACAACAATAATATTCCTTGATGCCACAAGTTCATTTGTTGTGAATTCGTTGTTGCATAGCCATAAACCCATCATGTTAATTAGTTAATTAGTTAATCTTTATGTTTGTTAAAGATGTTTCCTGCTTTCAAGATAAATGCTAGGAATTTAATATTGTAAATATTCCAACACTCTATTTCATGAGGAGCTTGAGAATATTCGATTCTCAAGCATGTTATAGTTAATAGAACTAATAAGACTATTAAATTTAATGCTTATAAAGAAACATCAACCTATGTGTGAAGAGAGATGAAATATACCATCTGTTGTAGATATTTTGATATAATGCATAATGCAGTTTGTTGTATTTTCTTTCCTATCTTTTTTGGCACGAATGAAGTAGAAATAGTTAGAACTATTGAGTTCATAATTACTTAATGAATTCACTCGGTGCCTTTCTTTGAAGAGGAACGGCCCACTCTAAAGGGAGAGGTGTTATATTATTTGCTATCAAGTAATTAATTCCAATATTGTTTATAGTTTAGTATGTTTTCTTGTTTGTTGTAAATCTGGTAGATGTATATATATAATTTGTACTGAACCATTTATTTTTTGTTGCAAAAAATTGAATTTAGTTGAGTATTGTTAATCTTTATGTTGTAGATTAGAATTGTTTTTCAGTTATTATTTTTTTTTCCTTCCTTATTTTAATGCTCTATTTCTTGTAGCTAGAATTGGATTTATATATTAGACTAAGATATCAAGTGTTGTGAAAAATACAACTCTTGATATCTACATATATTTTTCACAACACTTCGCAAGCATACAAGCCTGAGTTTGATAACTAAATACGCTAGTAAGCTACATACTTTGTTCTAAATTAATAAGGTATTTAGTGAACCAATCAATTAGGTGGATTCCCTACATTAAATATTGGATTTTGTTCATAAATAAGAATTACTTAGTCAATTGGGTCTAACCTAACTGGTTGTATGATGGAGTGTTATACTCCCCACCCAGGTCTATTCTCATAAGTGAAATGAAAAAACTTTGAGCTTCTATAGAATTTGGTTTACCTTGGGTACCAAACTCAAATGAGGGGAAGTGTCCAATGGGTTTCCCTAAGAAATGAATTATGTGGAAAAAATTATAATAATAAAAAATAAAAATTACTTGACAAAAGTGGAATGTGACATCATTATCCAAACTATCATGTCAACTTGGGACTTATTCATTTTAACTAACTAAGATTCCCATTTGGATTTTGTTGGCATATTTATACTTGAATTGCCAGGGTGGGATCAAATAGTGATGTTACCTACTTAGTTATGACTCAACTTAACGTTGTGACTATGCGATCATGTGACTTTTCAACTAGGAAGTCTAATGAGCCAATTGGAGATGATAGGGATTTTCCCCTTCAACCACAAAGGTGTTGCCCATTCTTAAAATCAATGAAAGAAAAGGTTGACTCTACTGACTATGAAATTTTATAGAGTTTATCTTTACTAGATACTACTAACTTGACTAACTACAAAACACATTGACTCATATGACTTCAACATATACTTGTCTAGATATAACAAATATTGATGCAACTGATTTCAAAACCTATTGCTTGACTAACATGGTTAACTACAAGGTTGAACCATGTTGATTGAAAATAATATGTATTGAAATAACTCTATTGTACAATACTCCTCTTGTAGGAGTACTTTTAGTTTATTCTTGTGATGGAGTGAAAGATTTCAAGCGTGCACCATTCACCCTCCCCTTTTTTAGCATTCCATCCAATTGGGCCAACTAGGTGGCTCCTTAGTGTCATGTTTCTTTGACTAAAAATGGACCTTGCCATTGCATTTGTAATTTACCTAGATGTTTGATATATATTTTGTTGAACAATGATACCAAGTCTCCTTCATCAAAGGTCTTATGTTTGATATAGCGATCATGCCAAGCCTTTTCTAAATATTTTTTCATTTTCTAAAGGTAATGAGAAATAAACCTATCTCCTTTAAGTCACAACAACAATTGTAGCCTATCTTAGATGGATTGTTCCTTGATCATATTTGTTGTGCTAGAAATAAGGAGATTGGAGATAAATAATTTTCTAGGTACCATTTCTTATTTTCCATAAACCAATTTGAATAGGGTATGTCTTGTTAGCTTCTTGATATTTTTCCTATATTCCCATAGAATTATTGGTATGTGCTCATCCCAATCATGTCTATTTAGAGCACAAACCTTTGTTAAACCATTTTTCAAGATCTTGTTAAAGGTCTCTACCATTCCATTTGCTTTTGGATGGTAGGGACTACTAGTGTGATGTTGTATCAAGAATTATTTTGTTAATCTCACAACCATATTGTTAAAGAAGTGTCACCCTTGATCACTTGTTAAGATATGTGGGCATCCAAACCTTTAATGATGTTCTCAAATATAAACTTAGCCGTTGTATGTGTTGAGTAGTCTATGGTTGGTGTGGGTTCTACCCATCTTGAGAGGTAATCCATTGTTTTAATGATGTATCTTTATCCCGAGTGGAAAGAAGGGGATTGATGGATCCTATGAAATTAGTAGGTCATTTATTGAATACTTTAGAGGCTATTATTGGGTATGATGGAATTTGGTCCCTTCTTGATGGCTTCCCCACTCATTGGCATACATAACAATATTTGGCATATTCTTTTGTGTCCTTCAATATTATTGGCCATTATAGTCTTTCTTGTAGGATCTTGAAAGGGTTTGTGAGGGGTCACTTTTCCTCCATATTTACCTCTTGCAACCCCATTGTGGCACTCCCAAAGTATGCCCAAGTGTTCATTTGAAATAATGCACCATAAAATTACTCCATAGGTGCCCATCCTATACAGTTGTCATGTGATTAGTTGGTAATCTATTGATCTGAGATAGATTCAAACAATATATCATTTTAAAATTTGTAATAAAAAATCATTTTGGCAAAGTTTGAAAAAAAAATTAAAAGCCAATACCAAAAGAATACAGAACAAATCATCTTAATCTTTGGCCTTCCAAGGACAGAGAAAAAGGAGATGGAAATAAAATGCAACTTGGTAAGAACAAGGGAAGTAGTAGAGTTGTGAAATTTGAAGGACTTGAGAAGAAGAAATATTCTCAAATATCGGAGTATGAAGGAGTCGTTGATCTTATCCATAAAGAGTGAAGATTGTCCCTGAGCTAAAGGAATCTACAAGATACAACTAGTGAGTAAAACTACACTAGTTTTGTCTATCCAAAAGTTTGTCTTCTACAACCGATCTATGGGTGGAATCACCTATTTATTTACTCTAGTCTTGCAAAAAATCAAACCAAGTTTTGCATGGAATAATGAGATAGTATCTTAAATATAATCAAGAATGATCATGGAATGAGCTCATATTAACTTTCCATTCATCATAGTTGTTACTTTCCATTCGTCATAGTTGTTATTGCATGCGTAGCATGTGGAATTTGGGCATCTTATAATAAGATATAATTCAACCGGTTTAGTTGAAAATGGTAGTTTATTGGTTCTCTTACCCCTTTGGACCTGACACAATGATTTATTATTCTTCTAATACTTATGGTTTGACTAAAATTATTAGTGATGTTTTCGATGCATTAGCTCCTCTAACTATTGCATCATAACTCTTTTATGATGAATGGATCAGTTATTGTATTATGTTCTTAGAGGTTATGCCATAGATAGAGTAGGAATAAGGGATGCTATCAAATTGGTCCCTTATCTTAAGCAAGAAGAGGTTGCATAACTCCTTGCAAGAAGATCTCTTGTAAATATCAATGCATTCGGGGATATGCTACATGGTTTGATATTTATTGCAACTCAATGTCATTCAAGTGGTGCAACTATTAAGGCATATGTGGCTAAGATATCATGCCATTATTCATCTTGAGATGTTGTTGGCCTTGTCTTTTACAATGCTTTTACTGCAAGTTTGAGGATGGAAAAAAATTCATTAGAGGAGTATTCCAACCCCAATATGAGAGGTGAACATGATGAAATTGAAGCTATGCAATGGTCCATGAAACTACATATTATTTGTGTGAATGAAAGACATTAGATATGGATTATAGAAAGAAAGATTGAATTGAAAGTTGTAGGCAATGCAATGAAAGAATGGATTAATCAAGTTACATTTACTGCAAATCTACACATAGCCTTTAGATATGACATAGACCCTATCTAAGAGTAGTGTAACTATACTAAATATATATTTTACCTAGCATAACCAAAAGGAAAGAGTTAACAAAATACAATTATATGACCTTCTTATGCAAGTTTCCCTAACTATTGGGTTGAAAGATAGTGAAGAGAGTTTGTAGGCTCTCATTCTTAATGGGAAAAGTGGTTGATATTTGATTTTTATAGTGAAGGAATCAACCATACTTGTTTCTATGTGATGCTCATTTTACTTGTTATATATAGTCAAAAGAAGCGAATAGGATGAGGTGAGTGTTTTCTTTTTATCCATTTACTTAAAATCTTATTTGTCAATCAGGAATGAGCACCACTTCTTATGGTGACAATGCTAAACAATCATCTATACACATTCATCTGCTCATTGGATGGCTTAGGAAACTTTTATCATCAGTAGTGAGGGCCCCTGAAGGTTAGAAAGGAATGAATAAGTGAACTCAGTTGGTTTAGTTTGTAAAATAGTTTCTTCTTTTTCTAGGAGGAAGTTTCTTTGGAAGTTAGGTTGTAGGCGAGAGTCGCCTTAGAGGGAAGTCATTAAAGTCAGAGATGGTAATAGGAGGGAGATGGAATCCATGCAATCGACAAATGAAAATGATATGTACATGGTGAAGGTCATTGATGTGGCATTGAACATCCATTGAAGCAAGCAGCCACCACCAACGACCACTATGCTAACTTAATTATTGTCTCCTCTTTCTCTTTAGGTATGTCGATTATGCTTCCCCCCTTCCATGCCTTGAGAGATTATATGAAACTTAGGTTCTTCATCCTTTCTTATCTCAAACTTACATTTTTTACCTCGAATGGGAAGGATATTAGTGGAAAGAATTTCCTACAATATCTAGAATGCAATAAGTTAACCATTGTAAGATTTTTTAGACAATTTAGACAAGCAACTCAATTTTTTTTTAAATCACTCTAACTAAGCAAAGTGATAAAAATTATTTACATATATTTTATTCCCTTCACTTCTTAGTGTTTTCCCAATTGCTTTGTACCAGAGATGATTTCAAAAATTCATTGGTATTTTGGTAGCCACTCTACACTAGAGAAGGTTGTCAAACTTTGTTTTGTTTATGCTATGTGAGAGATCTCCATTAAACATGAAAAAAATATAAAAGATACAAACCTACAAATTCCTTGTGTACTTTGAATTTATATATATATATATATATATAATTTCATTTCATTTCATTTCTAGTTCCAAGGCCATAATATTTCCATGAACTCGCTATCAATACTTGCAACATTGCATTGTGTAGAGGGAAATGTTCCATTCTTTTAATCCTTAGAGATTGCTCAAAACCAATCAAATTGGTTGGTCATCTCCACTTCAATTCAAAGAAAAATACACAGAAGATGAATAGTGTAGCCACAAAGAAAAAGGAGGTCAAGATCAAGGGTTTGCAGCCATGAACCACGCCACTCAGTTGTCAGTGGAGTAGTGCATCGATGGTGTCTCCAAGCTTAGCTCTAAGGACAACTCCCATATGTTTCTGAACAAATATATTTTACCAAAGTATACGTGTTTGGAGATTAATCCTTTTAATTTTGTTTTCTTTAATGATTTATAGAGTTGAACAATTACAAGAATCACATTAGGGATTATTAAATCCTATTACCAAAGGAAATAAAAGATTCAAAAATTAAAAAAATATTTTTATTTTTTAAAATAACAAAATTAATATTTTTTTTACAAAACTTTAAGAAATAAGAAATGTTTTAGAAAAAATTAAAGTAATAAGAAGTTAATGGTGGTTGACTTAAAATATAAAACTATAGTCTCACGGATTGATATTGATAAAGTTATTTAAGAAATTTAAGGGTTTTAAAATTTTAATAAAACAAAATGAAAACACTATAAGAAAAGGAAAGCATTTTAAAGCAATAAAAAAAAAAAGGAACTTTTGAAGAATAAAATTTTAACAAGAATAAGTAGCTAACACAATACCTTCCTTCCAAGGTTAAAAACTTGTTAGAGTTTTCCAATTAATAATTAAAAAAAAAAATTACAAAATTTTAAGAAATGTTTTAGAAAAAAACTAAAGTAATAAGAAGTTAATGATGGTTGACTTAAAATAGAAAACTATAGTTTATAGCATAGCAGGGATTGATCAAGTTATTTAAGAAATTTAAAACATTTTAAACCAATAAAGAAAAGGAATTTTTGAAGAATAAAATTTTAATAAAAATAAGTAACTAGCACAATACCTTCCAAGGTTAGAAACTTGTTAGAGTTTTCTCATTAATAATTTTTTTTTTTTAAGTTTTTACAAAACTTTAAGAAATGTCTTAGAAAAAAACTAAAGTAATAAGAAGTTAATGGTGGTTGACTTAAAATATAAAATTATAGTTTGTAACATAGCAAGGATTAATAAAATTACTTAAGAAATTTAAAAAAGGTTTTAAAATTTTAATAAAAGAAAATAAAAAAATTATAAGAAAAGGAAAACATTTTAAACAAATAAAAAAAAATTGAAGAATAAAATTTTAACAAGACTGGTAGTTAGAACAATACCTTCCAAGGTTAAAAACTTGTTAAAGCTTAGGTAAATTTACTTTAAAATTTTGAAAAAAAACCATTGATATAAATCAATTTACTTTACAGTGATCCTCCTCTCCTCTAACTACATCTCTCTCATTGAACATCTTGGTAGCTCCATAGTCACCGACAACCTACACAAGGAATATAATTTATTAATATCTATTTTAATGTGAATGATGAATCTTGGAAAAAACTCTAACATGAAAATAATTTAACAAAACAAAATTATACCAAAGAAAATCTAAATCAACTTAAAATACATAAATAAGGAAGTTGCCATAGTACATTGGGGTAAAAATTACACATTAAGCATCAATTGTATCAATTGTATATATTATTTATTGTTCATGCTCTCACAAAATATTTTTTATTTGTGAATGCTTGCTTTCATTTTGAGATTTTTAATCTATGTGTTAAAATGGCTTATGCTATTGATGGTGGACAAAATTTATAAGCATTTTTAAGTCCGCACTTTGGCATATTTATTGTCCATGCTCTCACAAGAGATTTCTTAAGAGGATATAACTTTTACCATCACGTTGTGATATTTTATTTCAATTATGAATTTTGAGTGTGTTTTCTAGTCCACTTTTCAAATAGCTGAAGTGCTTATTGAAAAATTTAGTATTCAAGTGAGTATTTAAGATTACTGAGGATCTTGACGTTGGTTATGTTTATTAATCCTTCTAGTTTCTCTCAAAAATTGTTGATAAAGATAAAGTATATATCATTATTTCCAACATTTTATAAAAACTAAAAGGGATATCAAGACCACCCTTTCATAATGGAGAGAAATCCTACTTCCCAAAGGAATACCCCTCAAATTCAATGAACCAGTTTCTCTTTTATTAACAAAGTATCATTAGGGAAATTAAGGTGTAACCCATTTCTTTAAAAACAATACTTATTACTAGATTATGTATTTCATTTTGTAATATTATTTTAAATATTATAGTTAAATGATTTGTGTATTACCATGCATAACAACAAGAATATAATCCAAATCATATTCATAAAAAAAATTGCAATCTAGTCCATCTCTTGCATCTCCCTTCCTAAATGGGATGTGGTAGATTCTAAAGATTATGATTCCTCCGTTTAAGTAGATCAAAACAAATTGGTCACATAATAAGTTGAAGAAATAAAACATTCTTATACTTTTAAAATATTTTCTCTAGTCTTAGTTCTTTTTTCTTTAATGGGTATTTTGACCATTGGTTAAATTCCTTCTCAATTCTAGACAAATTGATGAATTGTTCTAGAATTTCCTTATCAGAAGTTGTTTTCGATTCATTATGTTGCCTTGGATTCATTACGCTTTTTCCTATATCTCCTACCCTCTTGGAGGTTGCACCTATGGAAGGGGGATCTCATCATTGGGGCTTTAGGAGGATGCAACGTTTTTTTCAAAATTTCATGATCATCTTAGATCTCATAGATATCCTGCAATCTACTTCCTATTCAAGATTTTTTTACTTCTTAAGAGCTTGATCTTGCTCTTTTCCCTATGGATTTGAGGAGATGGATTATTTTCCTCCCCATTTTCGCATTATCCTTTTCCTTTGAACTATTTGGAAACCATCAAGAGAATCATAAATGATGTTGGAGAACCATAGAATTACATAAGTGAATAATAATGAATTCCAAGAAGAGGTGGTGTCAATAGACATCATTATCTCATTGAAGCACAAGTGAGTATAGATCAACATATGAAAAGATTAATTAATACAATACTCATTGATAAACTAATCCATAGGATCATCTATATATGACAAAAAAAAACTAACTCCCATAAGATAAGGAAGATATAGTCAAGTTTAATCACCTTAGGTGTGCCCAAATCTCCATCTATTTTACCTCGACTTATACACTATGTTGTAATATGAGATGGTTCTTGGTTTCTTAGAAACCATGCCAAGACATTTTGAACCAACTTTAGATCCAAGATAGCTCTAAGACCAAAAGGGGCTCCATCATAAACAAATAGAAACTTGATTTTCACTGTCACTAAGCAAAAACTCACATCATTAAGCAAAAATGCCATATTTGAATGTTGAAGAAAAGGATAAACAAGGTTGAAGATAATGATAACAACAAACTGGAATAAGAAGGTTGTAACTTTAGAGATCATAGGCCTAATCTATTGGGCATGGAGTCTTATAAAACAAAGCATAAAGTTGATAGGTGGATGATAGAAGAAAATAAAAGCTAACAAATGATTTTGTACACAAACAATGAGTAAAGAAGTCACTATTGTTCAAAAATAGAGAGAAAGTGGATTGTTGAAATTTCTTTAATAAATCCAGCTCTAAAATAAATGTAATACACTGAGCATGAAAATGAATTCAGTATCAAAACATTCAATCAATCTTAACATCAATATATATAATGCAGGAAAGGGTCATGACTACAATCCTTTCATTGTAAATCTTGCTTATGCATAAATACTTCACACGTAAACAAGACTTGACAAAAATATTCATTTAATAATGGATGTAGTACCAAATTGTTAACTTACAAATTAAGATTGCATAGAGAACAACAGAGATGAAATTTTGAAGAAGCTTAACACTAAAAATAGAAAGGAAACAAGGTTTTATTCAAATAAGAAATGAATCCAATGGATCTCTCTAATTCATGAAAATTTACACAATCGAAAGCCCTACATGCTTACCAAAGAGAGTACATTCCTCCTTTTCTAATGAAATTTTCATTTCCCCCCTTTGTCAAATATTTTGTTGCTTCTTTTATAGTTCTTGAACTTTATTCTAATGCCTTCAAATCTGAAATTGCTAGTTTATTTGCTTCCTTAAAATTTGATATCGCCACATATAAATCAATTATTACAAGTTTCTTTACAACAGTTTCATAGGAAAAAATAGCTTATATAATTACCATACATTATAAAACTTACATTGTAAAGAAACTAATAAGAACCGATCTAATATGTCAATATGAGCCAATATTGTAGAAAATGTTTCATATAAATAAAACAAATTGTAATAATTAATCATGCAAATGTCCATTTGCTTGATTAACAAATAATAAGAAAATATCGACGCGGATATGATAGAAATCCTGTAAATTTGATCTTCTATGAGTGAAAATAATTTTGTATGATCTGACTTGATAACTAATCCGGAAATCGAACTAAAAATTTTGTTGATGACAGAGACTTCAACTGCTGTGACTTTGGTGTAATAATTCTTCACGATTGCACTAGAATGTGTCAACTTATATTTGGTTGTGAAGCAAACCTTTTGATGACAACAGCAGGTAGAAATGAGTGTTAAGTTGAACTTATCGTACTCTCCACATGCACACATCTGACCATACATTTATCTTTATTTTGATGATCTAGAATTATAACTTAACGCATTATGGTAGGTTACTTTTGTTGATGACAGAGACTTCAACTGTTGTGAATTTGGTGTAATAATTCTTCATGATTGCACTAGAATGTGTCAACTTATATTTGGCTATGAAGCAAACCTTTTGATGACAACAACAAGTAGAAATGAGTGCTAAGTTGAACTCATCGTACTCTCCACATGCACACATCTGACCATACAGTTATCTTTATTTTGATGATCTGGAATTATAACTTAACGCATCATGGCAAGTTCTTTGTTGTTTTCGATAAACCACTTTATCACTTCAAAAGTCATCATGGGGGGTTCTTTAAAGGGTGGTTGCACTGCACCCATTGTTTGACACGTAGCATTCTTTGAAACTGATTTATAACATCACAGGGGGTCGTTCGTGGTATGAGAACCCTCCAAGGGAGGGGTTGTGGTGACTTCCATAATTAACACGTTGCATATTTTGAAACCACTTTATGTTTCCACGGGGGCTCCCCTTTTTGTTAAAAAATGTATAGTTGGGGAAGGAGGGGGTGGTTACCTATGGACCGTCAATTTGCTTTGTCGGAACATGATCACCCTGCAAACATATAAAACATTTTATTGTTATAGCATGTAATACAATATAATTTTGATAGTTTAATTAAACTATATAAACTATATTACAACTAATATGAAAAATTAATACTAAAGTTAAAATTTAATAAGACTATTATTATTAAAACATTTTTAATTAAATTTAAATAAAACTTAATCAACTAATTAACATAAAATGTTTAATTTTTTATTAATATTGTTACAACATTAGGCTCCAATTGGGGATTGTGTCTCCCCGTGAGGCACTAAAGAACTGTAGACTAGGTACCTTCATTATTGGGTAAGGAGTCATTATTCTGAAAACAAACTAATTCTAAAATCACTTCTTCAAATAAATGTCAACTTATCTTTTAAACAAATCAATAAAACATTTTAAGAGTTGAATTTATAACTAATATTTACTAACTCATGGACTTAGGGTTTAAAAATAAACATTTTATATTATGTCTTAAATTAAGGTTAGAACAAAGTTATTTCTAAGGAAAACAATTTTATTGATTAATAAGATAAAGATACTCTTTGGTAATATTCCTCATCCTCATGGTGTTGCTACACTGCCAAAAATCGTCCATAGAATATGGTGTTGTCACCCCGACATCACATGACTTTCTTCACTATCAGTGAGCATCCATAACCCCAATGAAGATACCTACGTTTCCCAATTGAATTCCCTTTCACCATCTCTTTCAATTTGTTTGATACTTTGCATGAGATGGGGAAGATCAATATGGTATACGCACCAAGGGATGATGACTATTTATCAATGATGAGTTGGAAATACCTAAGTGATAAAATATACTCATAAAGGTTTTCATTTCCTTAATCCAAACTCCATCTTTCCAAAATATATCAATTTAATACTTGATTATTTTGATAATAAATAGAATGACTTTAATAAAATTATCAATTATAATTTTGACACTAAAACCTCTACTTAAAAAGGAATTACCTAAAACATTTTTTTTCAACTTTTATAAGAAAATAGGATATTCTCCTTTCTGTTTTAAAAATAACATGTCAAAATATGCATTAATAGTTAGAGAAAACTATTTTATTAATATTTATAAAGTTTGAGAACATAAAGATTTATTTATTTAAAAGAGAATATTTATTAACTTTTTGAACAACTAAAATAAATGCTCAAATTATGAGCTTATTTATGTACATAACCTTCATACTCTTAATAATTCCAGCCATGTTGATTAAGTGAAGTGAAACTTCTAATGAAACCAATCAAACAATTGATTGTTTGAATGAAATTTACTTTCATTTGTAATCTTGAAACCTAAAAGTATGGATATTTGTAACTAAACATAAAAATTTGATCCATACCGAGGGAAAAAGAAAAATGTAACACTTACTCTTCCTAATGATTCAAGGAAAACTGCAATAGGGTCTTCAAAATCATGAAAGATTACCTCCATTTCCTCAGTGAATACCTTTTCTTGATCCATCTCACTAAATTATTTTTCCATTATAATTGATTTCTCTTTAAATGGTGCATGCTCATCGAAACATTCTCCAATGTTTTGATATTCAAATCCTTTTATTCTATCATATATAAGATTATTGTTGAAAATTCATGTAAATGGTAGAAAAATATTTTCTTCATGTTCCTTCCTGCTATAGGAATAATCTTGTCTATGCTCTAAAATCAATTTAAATCCTTTATTATAACAGTGTTTAAAAAGAAGCTCAAAATATGGAAATTCAAACATCTCCCTTTGATCTTCTTGAAAATGATAAAATTCATTATGATGTTCATTATTACATAATAAATTTCTTGAAACTTCAGAATGTGTTTGAAACTCACCATTATTGTCTTGAGAAGAAGTATCAATCTGCCAAAAGAAATCTTGACTTTTATTTTTCAAAGTAGTAAAAAGTATTGTAGTAAAATGCCCTACTCTTGCATAGATGGCCTTGGCCCTCCTACTTGCATATTTTGCCAAAGCACTGTTAAGAAGCTCTTCTTAAAAAAACATTTTTTGGAAGATGTACACGCCCTGCACCATTATAGCCCACTTACATATGCGTGTTTCACCACTACATCTCGTGTACATACGCATGTTTCACCATTACAACCCATGTATGCTTGCAAAAGTTGCAAAAAATAAAAAGTTGCAAGGAATTCGTTGAAATTCACAGGCTATTGGAGGTTTCCCAACTAATCCACCTCCTATCGCCCATCACCCAACTGAATAACCATCCTTTTGGCATATAAAAGGAGGTTTTGGGGTCTTATTTCCAATCTAAGCATAAGAACAGTGAAACTCTACACAATTTCACTTCCCCTCGCCCAAGATATTGCTACATTTTGTGAGATATTGCCTCATCATTCCCTCATCAACCCCTTATTCCTCCATTCAACCCATTCCCTTCCATAGAGGTGATCATAAGGTTGAGAGAAGAAGTGCATTCAAGGTGCACTTGGATCATGGTAAAGAGGAGCCCAGACCAGGTTCGCGAAATGATGGCCAACTCAGATTGTAAGGTATAATCTTTGTATTATGAATAAAAGAATCACATTTTCCTATCCCAAATGATGGTGTTTTGAGTATTTTTATTGATTTATACTTAGCACTTAATATCTAACCCTAACTTATGGATAGAATAACATGATTGTATTTCTTTGTTTTCCTATCTTTGGATGTAGGTCAGCCTTGGGAGGAGACGTACAGTCAGTGGAACTTCCAATCTTGAGGAGATCATCACCAGATGTGGGATCAAAGGTATAGTTACCCGATCTCTTCTCCATTTTCTTTCTTTACATTAATTTTGGTATGTTTGGGGTAGTATAGAAAATTTATTATCTTTTAGACGGTTATTCGCTCTGTCTACATCTTGAACCCTGGTTTAGTTAAAGGGGGGGTTTCCCACTATCCATAATTAGTCCAAGAATTAATAGAATCGGTTGTTAAGTCTCTAAACCATCTTATAACCTCTCCTTCTAAAGACTGAGTGAACATCCTCATGCTAAATAACTAAGCAATATGTGAAATGTTCGTAGGCATCCATGTTCTTTTCTACTGAAAGATTATCTTCTCCATTGAATTTAGGAAGATATTTGAAAATTTTAAGAAGTAAATTGTGAAGGCCAGATGAAAATTTAAGAGGTTTATATCTATTTATAACCCAAGGATGAATCTTTACAGGTTGTTCAAAAGGTATACTACTGACTGTAGGAGCTAATATATAAGATTCATTCTCAACTAGTTTACAAGACTGATTATGTTTTGGAAGAATAGGGATTTAGACTTTTTGTTCAAGATAACTTTAAAAATATATTGATGCAAGAGGCTCATCACTATTTACAGAAGGAATTAATTAAGAGAGCTTATATATTGTAGGAAAACAAGAAGAAGAGCTTATGATCCTCTGAATGTGCAAAACAACATAAAACGTTTTTCAGATGTATAAGAAAGAGAAATAAAGGACCAATCAATAGATCTAAAATTTCTAGGAATAAACTTACCAATTGGTACTTGATCATTTTATAATGATTCTTCATTTCTTTGTCAACAATGTTCACTTCCCAATGGAGTCTTGAAACTTTGATTGGAATCACAATGGAGTCATCGGGTGAAGAATTGATTGAAAGATAAAATTAAAACACTTATGCAACATGTTTTCTGACTCTCATTCACCAACAAGAATCATATCTAATCTTTATCATACCCCAGGAAAAAAAAATCGAACCTTTGTTTCCCTAAAACGGTGTCAAAAAGATGTTGTAACTTGAGATGGTTCACGGCTTCTTAGAAACCATGCCAAGACATCTTGAACTAACTTTAGATCCAAGACGGCTCTTGGACCAGAGGGGGATCCCTCAGAGACAAATAGAAATTGGTTGATCACTATCACTAAGCAACAACTCACATAGTTAAGCACAGATGTCATATTTGAATGTTGAAGATAATTGCAGACTGGAATAAAAAGGCTATAACTTTGAGATCATAGGCCTAATCCATTGGGCATGGAGTCTTATAAAACAAATCATAAAGTTGATAGGTGGATGATAAAATAAAATAAAATCTAACAAATGATTTTGTACATAAACGGTGAGTAAAGAAGTCACTATTGTTCAAAAATAGAGAGAAAGAGGATTGTTGGGCATTGCTTTAATGAATCCATCTCTAAAATAAATATAATACACTAAGCATAAAAATGAATTCAATATCAAAACATTCAATTCAATCTTGCAGTTTATTGAATATATATAAAATGTAGGAAAGGGTCATGACTGAAATCATTTCACTGTAAATCTCGTTTATGCATAAATACTTCACACGTAAACAAGACTTGATAAAAATATTCAATTAATAGTAGATGTACTACCAAATTGTTAATTTACAAATTAAGATTGCATAGAGAAGAACAAATATGAAATTTTGAAGAAGCTTAACACTGAAAATAGAAAGGAAATGAAGTTTTATTCAAATAAGAAATGAATCCAATGGATCTCTCTAATTCATGAAAAATTACAAAATTAATAGCCCCTTGGGCTTACCAAAGAGAGTACAATCCTTCTTTTTTGTTGAAAACTTCATTTTCCCCCTTTGCCAAATCCTTTATTGCTTCTTTTATATTTCTTAAATGCTATTCTAATGCCTTCAAATCTAAAATCGCTAACTTATTTGCTTCCTTAAAATTTGATATTTCCAAACATAAAATTAATTATTACAAATTTCTTTACAACAGTTTCATAGGAAAAATTATCTTATATAATTACCATACATTATGAAACTTGTCGTAAAAAACCTAATAATAATCCATCTAAATGCTCAATATGAGCCAGTATTATAAAAATTCATAACGATTAATCATGCAAATTTCCATTTGCATGATTAACACATTACAAGAAAATGTCGGCGTGAATCTTATTGAAACCCTGTAAATTCGATCTTTTATGAGTGACAATACTTTTAGCATACTACATTTCCCATTCGATCTTTTATGAGTGACAATACTTTTAGCATAAATTCGATCTTTTATGAGTGACAATAATTTAGCATACTACATTTCCCATTTTCGGTAGTTTGAAACATAACATTCATACTGAAACTATATGGAATCTCATGATTTTGTCTATCATGAGAACCTATGAGTCCTAAACACATCTATAATTAAAACATCGGTCCTATTACGAAAATATTGACCTTTTGCAAGGTGTAAGTAATTTTAAATTTATGTGCTTCGAGTGTTGAATCATTTACCAAAACATGTTAACAAAATAAAAATTCCAGTAAACTTGATAAATAATTACTTCGTTAAACTAACCTAACATCATTAGTATCAATTTTAAAGAAAAAAACAACTATCATGATTCATTCATCTTTACAGTGTGTAAACTGATAATTTGTATATCGAGCGAAGGCACATCCAAGGGCAATATTATTGTACCATGTGTTTTAAACGTTGGGATTTAAAAGCATTTTTAATGACATAATTATAGCTTACTTTTTAATGTTATGATTATTTGCTCAGTGGAGTAATTAGGCCACATTTTATTATTTAGATTAGTCAAATAAAGTTTAATTTAGGTCACATTTATTTAGATTAGTAAAATAATGTTTTAGTGTAATTTTATATATGATTAGTTTTAAATTAAGTTTAGGTCTCAGGAGAAATGTGAAATTTCTTTGTTTAATTTGAGATTTGTATAGTTATTTCTTAATTTCTTAAGGTGTTTTTTATAATCTAGTATGTGTAATTTTTTCCAAACTTAATGGGTATTTAAGCTTAATGTTTAAAACATATATTTATAATAATAAAAATTAATGTCCATCATAAATCAAATATTTCAATATCAACTTTGAATAAATTAGTTTAATGTCTACAACATTTCATTATTATATATATATATATATATATATATATATATATATATATATATACTTATATATATATATATATATAGTTAAACATTCTTGATGATGGGTTTTGCTCAATATATATGGTTAAAACATTTTGATGATGGGTTTGCTCAATATCAAGTAGATGTGTAATTCCTAATTCAAATAAGTGAAAATGTTTTTTGGACCAAGGAAATGACCCTTTTTTATTAAGGAAATGGTCCAAGATCTAGAGGCATCTGGTAAGAGTGAAAGTCTTTTTAGCACTAAGGAAATGGCCCAAGGTCTAAAGGCATCTAGGAGGAGTGAAAGTTTACATTTGAGGACCACCAATGAGTTATTTCACGTGGCTAGGTTTTCCTTAAATAATGGTTATGGATTATCAAGGTGGCTTGGTTTTCCTTGAATAATACTGATGAGCCAACTAGTATTGACCACTGGTAATAACCATCTTTATTATGAATTGATTATGATAGATTTTGCCACCTTCAAATTAAATAATAATAATAATAATAAATTATTTTTTAGTGTACATAAATAAATACCATTAATATCATAAGTGAAATGGAAATGTTATTAGAAACTCAACAACCTATTAATCAATATAATTATTTGTTTCAATGGAAAATAGTATAATTACGACACCTTATGGGATAAAAATTTAAATTTAAATTAATAACCACAACTATTCCAAATTTCTAATATGATGATGATAATGATTAAGGTCCACTAAGACACCGAATTGGTCTATAAATAATCAACTAAATATAAACTTTTTTTTCACACAATTAACTTTTTTAATGTAATAATTTTCAACCATAACAATTTAATTTTTTTTATATTATACAATTTCATTTTACCCAAAATTTACTACTTAACTCATAAATTAAATTACTTCTTGATTTCCTTATGCATTAAAAAAATATAACACACACCTACCCTTCTTAATTTCCAGTAAACTTTAACTTACATAACAAATAAATAATACATATATAAATATAAACTCTTTTTCCATACATCCTCCTTAACCAAATTATGGAAAACGGTTAAGTCGTTTTGCATACATTCTTCAAAACCGTAATGATTTTGAGCAACAACCAGACCTCCCTGGGTCAAAACCTAGAAAAAACAAGCAAGGTGTCAATTTTTCACATAAAACAAATGATGCGAGGTGACACGTGACCTAATTTGCCAACGAATTCTCTAAAGTATGAAACAAACCAACTCCACTTTCCGAAAAAAAAGAAAAACCCCAACCATCCCAATGTTAAAAAAAATGGAAATAAAGTTGTTTAATAAAGATATTGTAGAATTTTAGTGCTTTTAACTCTACGCTTTTTCCTATTTCTATGAAGCGTATTACGTAAGAAAACCGTTCTTGTTTTCGTGCATGAAGCTTCATTCAAAAGTTACTAAAATCCCTCAAAAAATCATGTGACAATGGGAATATAAAGGTGCAATTTAAAAAAAAACCATGTTACACTAGGAATATGAAAGCACAATAATTGAGTGGAAAATAAGTAATAGTGCAACTAGAAACCAACGATTTATATAGTCTTGAAGGTTAGGCCATTGATGGTTATGAACCAAGTATTTAGCGAGTTTCTTCTTGTATTTCTTTTCGCTGCTGTAAGAGAAGTCGACATGTAAATTTTTATATCCTTTTGAATATAAAGAGCACTTTTTTTTCGTGGAAAAAAAAAACTAGAAACCAACGATTGAAATGTGAAATAAATTAAAACAATTCAATACATTGTAAAAAGAAAGGTTATGAGTTGTAATAGGAAGGGTTATGCATAGTATGTAGAAATGGAAGGTTGATAGTGAGCAACATTTAAAACTCAATTTTTTTTTTTTATAAGTTTTTTTATTTTAATGAAACAAAATTCCACCATAATACACTAGAATATGAATCTTTTTAAAATATATCAAAAAACAATTTTTCTTAGTTACAATTTTTATCAATCAAATAAAATTATAACTTTAAACAAATTTGAAATAAAATTTCTACTTATACCATTCATTTTAATTTCATAGTTTCTTATTTTATTCTTTTAAAAATAACTTATAATACTTCTATCACTGATTTTAATTTCATAGTTTCTTTTTTTTTTAAATAATATAAAAAATAAAAGTTTTATTATCACATGTAAACATTTAATTCCATACAACTTAATAATAACTCAACCTTTTTTTATGAGTCTATTCCATACAACTTAATAATAACTCAACCTTTTTTTTTAGCCTATTTCTTTTCAATGAAACAAAATTCCACCATAAGTCATTCACATAACAAAATTCCACCATAAGTCATTCACATATGAATCTTTTTAAAATATGTCAAAATTCTTAAAAGCAAAATTTCTTGGTTTCAATTCCCATCAATCAAATGAAAATATAATTTAAAATAAAATTGTTATAAAATTTGGAATAGAATTTCTACACTAGTTCTAATTTTATAATTTCTTACTTCATTATAGATCTAATTTTATAATTTCCTGCTTTATTATTTTGAAAATAGTGCATAAAGTAAAAACTTTATTTCCCCATGTGACCATTCAATCCCATAACAACTGAATAAAATATATTTATCTACAAATTCCAACACCACATTATTACTTTAATATAAAGTATAAACCTATTTTATTATAACCTTAAAACTTCATTATCATATTATCACTTCAATTTAGATTAAAAAACCAACACCATTTTAATCTAAATTATGAACACCGCCACTACATTATCAATACTTTATACTACATATATTTATTTGTAGTGGTTTGAAATTATTTATAAAATTAGAAAACTTCTCTTTTTCTCCTTTACTTTAATATCGAAAATTATCAAATTTAATAACGTTCCCTTCAGAGCCACTCAATCACAATTCAAGGAAACTTAACATGGAAAAATATCAGATTTAATTTTAATTACGCTCCATCTTAATCATTGAACCACAGCCTCACAACACGTTTCTTTTTAACCTTGGTTGACTTAAAAAAGCATGGGATTAAATATATTTACATATATTATATTTCCACCTACGCGGTTTGAAAGGTAAGTTGTTTGATGAATTTTTTGAAACCAAATCTACATGAACTGTAGAAAGAATATTCTCTTATGGAAACTGCAGTCATGCTTCTTCGGTGGGACCCGATGGCCAGGTGGGCTCGTGAAACTAAACGCGGTTCCACCTGCCGTTGGACTCTGCTTTTTCCTATGCAACCAGCTGGCCTGTGTGTACTGAGACCCCGCTTCCTTTGAATAAATGTCAGGAAACTACAAGCCTCCCACAGTACGTATCGGAGGCTTCAGGCTCTCGACCACGCTTTGACGCTTACATCATTTCTTCATTGAGATCTGTCCGCGTAGTTTCGATAGCTGCATTCATTTTGCCCCGGATTGGTGCCTGCAAGCGCCCTGCAGTACTGTTGAAGTCGGTTTTGTTTGGGATTAGTGACAGAGATCTAGATTTTAAGAGCCCTTTGTTTCCTGTTATGACAATGGGGAAGGCAGAGAAAGAGAAGGAAAACGGAATGACTGGATTTATTTCAAGCTGCATGGAGACTAAAGTTCTCATGGGAACGATCTTGGTTATGGGGTTTTTGCTTCTAGCAGGCCAGTTTATGCCCCTTGGCAGACAAGTTGTCCCCTCCTGTAAAAATCTGGTACGAGCATATCTCCAGGAAGATTCGAACACGGGTGCTTACAGTGTCCAAATGAGAACAACGGAGGTGAATGAGACGAAGAAGCCCAGTATTATACAGAATGTTAGCATTGCCACTACCAACAGCACCAGCAAGGGCGCTGAGGTTCATGTGAAAGAAGATCCGAACAAGCGCGTGTTTCGTCCATATGGAAATGCTGCATACTTGTTTATCCAGATGGGGGCATACAGAGGAGGTCCAGCCACATTTGCTGTAGTTGGGCTTGCTTCCAAGCCTCTCCACGTTTTTGGGAAGCCACGATTTGAATGCGAATGGATCCCAAAGAATTCATCCGCTGCAAGAATGAAGGGCAAGGCCTACAAAATGCTCCCAGATTGGGGCTATGGCCGTGTTTACACAGTCGTGGTTGTCAACTGCACATTTTCTCAGAGCGTGGGCACCGATGGCGATGGTGGAGAGCTCATTCTTCATGCACTCCATGGCGACGAGTTTGGAAAACCAGAGAGGATCGTTGCTCTCAAGGAAGAAGAAGGTAGCTACAATGCCTCCATTTACAGCCAGGCTCCTCTCTATGATTATCTCTACTGTGGCTCCTCGCTGTACGGTGATCTGAATCCTCAGAGAATGAGAGAGTGGATGGCCTATCATGCCAAATTCTTTGGCCCTCGATCACACTTCGTTTTCCACGATGCCGGTGGTGTGCATCCTCAGGTTAGAGAGGTGTTGGAGCCATGGATTCGAGCTGGCCGTGTGACATTGCAGGATATAACTGAGCAGGAACAGTTTGATGGTTATTACCATAATCAGTTTCTCATTGTAAACGATTGCTTGCACCGACACAAATTCATGGCGAATTGGACATTTTTCTTCGATGTAGATGAGTATCTGTATATTACTCGGGGCAATACTCTCCAATCTCTACTGAATGATCTCTCCAGTTATACACAGTTCACCATTGAGCAATATTCCATGTCCAACAAGCTCTGCTTGCAGAACAATCTGGGCAACGATTCGACCAACGGTACTTATTCAAGGTAATTATTATGTTTAATGATGAGATTAAATCATTCAATGTATTTATTTAAGTAATTGACAGAGTATATTGTAATTAATTGTATAGTTAGTTAGTCTTGGTAAGTGGTCTTTCGATTCTCACTTCGATTTACTTGTGCTCCATTCTTGTCAACTATATTGCCCATTCCAATAAAAAATTGTATAATTAGTTAATCACAAATTCATTCATTATTTTATGGATCTTTACTGTTTTACTTTACTGTTAATGATGTGAATAATTCTTATAAAAACTCTGATTAGCTACTATTTTATGGATTTCATTAGTTTAATTCTTCATTTTTAGGTTTGAAATTCAAGGTGATAATTTTGATGTGCAGGGAGTGGGGATTTGAAAAGCTCTTATTCAGGGACGTGAAGAGAGGAATCAGGAGAGATCGCAAGTATGCAGTGCAGGCAAGAAATGTGTATGCCACTGGAGTTCACATGTCTGAGAATGTGATGGGGAAAACACAGCACAAGACGGAGGGTAAGATAAGATATTATCATTATCATGACACCATTTCCAGAAGAGGAGAGCCCTGCAGGGAATTTGTGAAGCCATCGACGAAGAACAACGTGACTTGGCTTGGAGGGACTCCGTATGTATACGATGGTACAATGAACGCTCTAGCTCCATCAATTAAACAGTTCGAGAGAGATATGATTGGATCTCAGCTTGAATCCACTGAACAGTGAATATACTAATCAATAGCATTCTTCAGAACGATGGGTTGCCCACTTGGGCATATGGTTGTGAAAATCCATGCGGCGAAATGGTTTATCTGAGGACAAAATCATGAAGGCTTTGAATAAATCCGATTGTCAGGGACCCAGTACAGCAATATTCTTTGTATTCTTTATAGATCTGCGCTAAATTCTGATGTTCTAATTGTTTCCAGCTTTATCGCTCATGTTAATATATAACGAGGAAGTCTGGAGCAGTTTCCAGTATTAATGTTTAATCCGCTGCTTTTTCTCTATAGCTAGCTGGAGGCCAAACTGTATTCATGAATAAGTCCAGTCGATATTTTGTAGCTGATGCCATTTTTTTAAGCATATCTGACCATTCTTTACAGAATTGCTATATATGAACAGGAGATTAAGCCTGTATTGCGTGTTTTGCGCTCTCACTAACTGATTTTTCTATCTTTTAAAACGCTGAAACGGCATAGATAATCTGAAGTTCTTCATAGAAATTTCTTGAGTTTTACTGGTTAACAACTTGGGAAGAAGCTGTGTTCTTCACGCGTTTCAATAACTTTTCTAGATTTATCGATGTTCTTTGGCGAAATACGCGGCAAGGAAGATTCTACAGTAAACATTACGGCTAAGTCATTAGCCCCTTAACGAACTAGAGCAGATCCTACCAATCGATCTCTGTTTTTCTTCAAATTTAAAAAGCAATGTTGTGGAACCCATAATGAAACAGGTATGATTGACTCCTGAGGAGGTGACAGGACTAGTGGGTCCATCTTGGTAGAAGTCCCATGTGAATGCAACAATGGTTGGTCCCTCTAGAAGCAATAATGGAACAGAAAGGTAAACACACAAGGCAGCCATGGAATTTTGTCGGTGAACAATTAACCAAAACAAGTAAAGAGAATCGTGCACTAATAAGTGGGTTCAAAACACACTTTTTTCCCAAAGTTTATTTCGGCTCCTTTTTTTGAGCTGAAAAATGAAAAATGAGGGTATATTCATGGGTGGTGTACTCGTTTAGTCTTATCACAAGGGGTCAATATTTATAGACTATTTTTTTTGGATTTAAACTCTGATTTTCTAGGAGGAAATACATGTTTTTAACCATTAGGTTTGCTCAAGTTTTATAATTTGAAAACGAGATTTTTTCAGGTTTAAGGATTTAAGAAAACAAGTCTTTTGAATATAAACATATATCTGTTTTTTATTTTGGAAATAAGATCTAATAATCATGTTTTCTTTTAATTTCCACCCTCTAATAATTTAGTTGTAACTTCAACTATTAATTACAAAATTAGAAATGTATGTAAGGTTTACAAGTTATCTAAGTTCACCATCCACATGGTGATCCCTATCAACGTTCACCATCTCGATGGTGATCCCTATGGATGTTCACCATTCGAATGGTGATCCCTATTAAAGTTTACCATCTGCCACTAATGTAAATGTGTTAATCTAACTTAAAGTAATAGATGACCCAAGTATGTGTGGTTTATTTAATAACTTAATAACATAGAGAGCATACTTGTGATTAACATGTTACTTATGAGAATGGAGGATTAATGGCAAGTTGAAGTCCAAAAAGATGGGATTGTGGGGTTTGCAACCTGCAACTCTCTGGAAATGGCGGTTAGGGGTTTGGATTCTAGTTGTGGGTATCCGACATTAAGGGGAACACCTAAGACTTTTGAGCCGAAGCCAGCTATTATTGGCATTTTCCTCTTTTCTAGCTTATCTTGTGATTTTTTTAGGCTATTCTAGTGAGCTTCCTTATTGAATGGTTCCTTGGCCGTATTGGACCTCTCTACTTTCCAGACCTATCCCTTTAGGAATTTATTTCGATTGTTGAGGCCTTTAGTTGGGTGCAATTATTACGGTTGTTGTAACATTTAGCTGTGAGCAGAGTTCTTTACAGACTATCGGGCAGAGGTCTTGTCGACGGGAGGGAGAAGTCATTGAAATGTGAGGTGACATCAGATTGTTAGTTGTTCAAAAGATTTTGAATCGAAGCTGAGGTCAACGCACTAATGGATGCAGCTAACAAGGCCATCTGGAAGAGTGTCGAGCTATTTACCTTGGTTAACGAGCTTTGCGTAGATACCAATCCACTTGGGGTGAAACATACCACATTTGGGAGTTGTTCATTCTTTCCTCTAGCTCCGACTGCTACTGATAATCCTGTTAACCCGCCTACTTCCAATTTCTTATCTGGTGAAGCCAACCTTCACAAGAACACAGTTACTGAGGATCTCAGGGGCGGTGGACCTTTAGTGGGGTCGTCGACTAGTCCTTTCCAACAGGGGAAGTCATTGTCCAGAGCCCACAGTAATAAAAAGGTGTGGAAACCTAATAAAACCAAACATAAATTGGTCATGGGTGTTGATGTTGGGCTTGAAGAAAGTGTGCAATTGTCTCTTTGTGCATTGGTGAGACGAATTTCCTACTGTTCTTTGTGAAAATGTTCACTTCCAGAAGTTCCAGCCTGGATAACGAGCGCTTGGTCCCCTTTGTTGGGCTACGTCCTGGAAGTTTTTTATCTTTCACATGATTGGTTTGGCTTTCTTTTTAGATCGTCGGAGGATACACAAAAGATTTTGGAAAAACTATGGGTTGTAAGTGGATGCAATCTGATGTTAAAAAGGTGGCAGATTAGTTTCCACCCTACAACCGACTACTTTTGTTTTCTCCATTTGTGGGTATTGCTACCAGGGTTGCCACTGCAACTTTGGAATGAAAAGGATTTGGAAGCCATAGGAAACGAGCTCGACTGGTTCATTTTCCTTGACGAACACTCCTTAAGGGCTTCCGATAGAAGATTAGGCAAGGTCTTAGTGGAGGTTGATATACACTCAGGCTTACTGGAGTCCCTTGAGATCACCTGGAGGGGCCACACTATGCCCCAAAGACCAGATTACCTCGGAATCCTCTTTAGATACTCCACTTTCCGCAGGACTGGACATTTGCAATGGTAATGCACATGCATGTTGGAGGAGGAAGAATCTGAAGCATCCTATCTTAGGAAATTGTCTCGCGAAGACTCTCCAGGCGTGGATTCACGCGATACAGTAGTCTTCTACAATGCAGAAGGGGAGGATATGCCAACTACGATTCTGGACACTTTGATGAGTAAGATTAAATTGTTTTGTCCCTCACTTTTCTTCTCATTGTTTGCTTGGGAGCGAGATGCTCTGGACTCGTCTGCCTCACTGGGAAAGGGGAACTCACTAGACTCTCCTGCTGAACCATTGTTGGATCATGCAGGCATATGCTCAACTGGTTTAGTTTTCACTCCTTTGGGTCGGGTGGGAGCTCAATTTACGACTTTGCCAAAGCTGGAAAACACCCGGAACTGTAGGGACCATTTTCCGAAACCTGGTGGGGCCACCTTTGAACATCATAGTTTTTTTACTTCCGAAAGGCAAGAAGAAACTAGTGTATAAGTGTGTCCCTCCAGTGAACCTGTGGATGGTAGGGAAGTCCTTCCGGGTACAAGGGAAACAGAACCAGGAGAAAACTCCTTGGGAGCCATACTGGATACTCTGGTACCTTCCTATAAAGAGACGTTGCCTCTAGTGCCTCTACCCACATATCAGGGGAGGTCGCTTCTCAGTAGAGAGATGTCGACGAAAATTATAAACCCCAGTGATGGATCTAGGGAGGATACTATGAAATATTTCTCCTGGTCGAGGGGTTTGGGTCTGGAGATCTCTAGTATAAAAAGTAGAAGTGCCCAGAAAAAAAGCCTAGTTGGCTTTTGTTGGCTCTCGACCAAGTTTTGAGAGAACCTTGGTCGTGCTTGACCATTTTTGGGACTTCGACAGACTAGTCGAAGACGGAGCGCCCAGGCAAAGTAGAGATCGTGGGATCTCACCCTTTTTGCGGGCTTTTTGGGGCTTTTAGGGTTTATGTAACAAGTATGGGATGTCATCCCATGGGTTTACCCATGCTTAGGCCCCTTTTTGTCATGTATAAATAAGTAGCTAGGTGATGTAAGTGAAAAATTTAGTTGGCTACTAGTCATTGATCGGTTTAGTGCTTGGCTAGTTGGCTTTGTGCAAGAATGTGTTGAAGCTTGCAGATCTAAGTGCAAGCGTTTTGTAAGTGATTTGTGCATAGACTATGTAAGGCTTTGTGCCGTGACCTGATTTTGGGGAAGGTGGGTCTATTGGACTGTGTGCAAATCACCTGTCCAATGTGGAGTGAGCTCTGTGGCTCTGTGTCTGTAAGAATATTGAAGAAGACTAATAAAGAAGAAGAAGAGTTTGTGGACGTAGCCCCACACTGGGGTGAACCACGTATATCATATGTTGATGTGCTTTGTGCAATGTTATTCATAGTGTTTATGCTTATGTTTTCTTAGTGCATTGTTCTTGATGTATGATAGATAGATCTATGATTTCTTAGTGCTTTATGATGTGAATGAATGTTAGATCTGAACTGATGCTAAGTTCTTAGAGGTGTTGATCTGTTTATTACAGTGTTTTTTTGTATTTAGGGTTAATCTGCGAAGTGAATAAGAATCATAAATTAATGCATGTCATTGGCTAAAGTGCTCTGTTGAAGTGTGTAATCACAGATCTGTGTCCCGGCTAGGTTGTAGACACTTGAGTCCTGCAACCCCCCCTACCTCTACCTCAGGTGAGACTTCATCTGCTTTGCAGGTGTTTCTGAAAGGGTCGATAGTTAGGGTTTTGTTGGTGCGTTGTTGAAGCGTTGAACCCTGGATCTGCCCCTGTGCCAATAAATGGTTATGTTGTCGGGACCTAAAACTGTGATTGTTGGGAACTGAAGAAAAGAGAAAGCTTTGTGCATAGATCTATTGTTGTAGTGCACAGTATTCTACTTGACTTGCGAAGCTCTGTGCTAAGAGAAGGAAGCCCGATCTGAAGAAAAGAGGTAAGATATTAAAGCTTTGTGCTCTGAGAAAGGTAAGATAAGTGGAAATGTTTGCTTCAAAAGTATGAATCTAGGTATGTTTGATAGATTTTGTCCTAGTCTGAAAACTAGGGCACAACTAGAAGAAGGATGATTTGATCTGAATAGATTTGATAGAAATAGTGAAATATATGTTATTCCTATGCATAGAAAGAATTTTTGGAGTAACAAGTGGGTGCAGGAACTAGAACGAATTTTTGCAGATTGCAGGTCCATCACTGTGATCCCAGTGCACAGTACAAAAAAGGTTGGGGATCGTTTCAGAGAAAGAGAGGATTGACATTGTGTTATAACTGCAGAAGATCGGGGCATCTTGCTAAGGAATTCCCTATTACATGTCCTATTTGTCTTTGTTGTAAAGTTGTTGGTCATGAGGTTTTGGATTTCCCTAGAATGATTGCTAAAGTTGAAAATATGAACCTGAGACAAGAAAACTATGAAGAAGGTCAGGAAACTAAGGATATGTTAAAGAACCAGAAAGAATCAGAGACTATGTTATTACAACTAAAAGAAACAATGAATGATCACAGAGACATCAGTTTACCAGAGATCTTAAAAGAGAAGGAGTGCATAGAAACAAGAATCAGAGACTTCGACATAGACTGTGTTTTGGATGAGGAAACACAGGTGAATATCATGCCAGAAAGTGCTTGGGAAATTTTGGGAAAGCCTGTTGTGGTTCCTTCATTGGGAAGGATAGGATTGTTTAAAGGAAAGATGATAACCTTATGTGGAAGAGTTACTAATGTACCTATGGTTGCCCATAGAACATTGACTAAAAAAGAATTTGAGGTCATTAAGTTTGTGGAGAACAATGCCCCTTTTTCACTTTTGTTAGGAAATACTTGGATTGAGAAAGATCAGATCCGGAGGAAAGCAGAGGAAGAAGTTACATAACAAAAAAAACAAGAATTAAGGGGCTACATAGCCAAGAAAATAGAGAGACTAGTAGAAGAACAAGAGATCAAGTCGAAGCAACTGAGGGCCAGAGACTTAGCTGTCGAAGTTGAAACAATGCAGGAAGGCTTGAAAAACCTATCCATGCAGGATAGAAGAACACCTACCCCAGAAATCGTAAGTGAAGAGGTATTACATTTGAACCCTTTGAAAGACCCTCAACTGTGCGAAGTTACTATGCTAAGAGAAGATAAGAAGAATAATGGAAAGAGGAAACCAGAGACTTAGATCACAGGAAAGAAGGCAAGAAAGCTCAGTAAAAAGAAGCCAAAGATAGAAAGACTGCAGGAAGTTCCAGAGAAGACTTCGTAGAAGGCATGATTGTAGAACTCGAGCCTCGCCGGAAGAGAAGAACAATGCAGAATGTCACTTCGCCATGACAAATCTATATGACCATTGGAGGCGTCCCGACCATTCGAATGACGCTTCGGAATGGATATAAAGATAGTTATCGCCTGAAATATTTCCATTAGACCCTTCGGACCGTTCCATAATAGATGGAATCGTATTGATTGAGGCATTCCTGCCCATTGGAGGAATCCGTTACAACATTGCTTATTTAATCCGTCGAATGCCTCACTGGGGCCACTTTTGCAAACTGAGATATTCGAGCCCACATAGAATTAATCGCATACTGTGATGTACTATCTAGACCTCACCGTCCATTTGATTACCTTGAGCATCTGTTCGCCTACCCGAGTTATTTGATTACGAGCGTGCATGTCGGGTGACCTTAGCGTAGTACAAAAGTCGGTATAAGAAATCTTGATCGACCTTATGGATGAGAAGGTCATGTCTGTAGGAATGCATGCCTCGTCAACGGGAGGAGTGCAAGAATCCCCCTGACTGCACATCGATCTAGTCGAGCAACGACTGAGAAAAGAAGCAAGCACCGTGATGATCTGGCGAACGCAAAGAAGATCCTGTCAGTCTTGCCTAACTACATCCCACCTCTAGCTGGTGTGGTTAGTCGTGACAGCGTCTTGCGTGACTTCGAGTACACGCTCATAACGACATACCTCCCAAAGGGGATACGTGCAGTTGGATCGCAGTTGGGATTGATCCCATCCCTTAAGATAAGTGATTTAAACTTGGGAGATAGGAAGAATTATGTGATCCTCACACCGCATCGAAACTTGAAAAAGATGACTGGGAAGAAGCCCAAGATAGTTCCCAAACCATGGATCAAGGAGATCGTGCGGTCAACGATCTTGAACATCATGACGATCCCACACTTCGACAGACATCAGGAGGTTAACGTGAGCGTTAAAATCCTCTTGTCGTGCTACCATGGAGGGTATCTGTGGTTGGATAGGCACATCATTGTGGATCCAGCGTTGATCCACCTCATTATTGGATTAAGCATGCAGGTACC
>SNQJ01S0004219.1:283106-297041 GCA_010110895.2 Picea sitchensis
TACCCCACTTAAATGTTCAAGTACAAGATGATTCCAAATGAAAATGTCTCCTTGTTATATATAGGAGGCTAGTAGGTATAATTACAACTAATGGAATAAAGCCGACATAAATAAAATAACATTACTAATGTAATATGCCCCAAATAAGGGGTAATGAGCCAATATTAGGGCTTAACAAGTTTGGTGTATCAACTTCTCGGGGGTGTAACTTTGGCATACAATCTCTATTTGGGGTGCACGATAGCTCGTTGGAAAGGTATCGTCAAGGAGATTAATTTAGGGAGATCAATTAGAGACTTTTAATATCCTTGAGAATCTCTATCCCCAAAAAACCTTCATTTAGGCCCTCAAAATGGCCTCGGAATTTAAAAACTGCTAAAAATAGTAAATTACCAAAATTGCCAGAAAACTATTTTGATCCAGTTGGAAAAGGTGGGTGGCCACCGATATCCACCTGGATCAGATGTAATCCCATATATGATTTGGAATTGGTATCATTTGTAATTCCTCAAGTATCGTTGTTGCCTTCCACATATTTTTTTGGTAGGTGTCACAGGTTGCCACAAAATCTTAAGAAGCTACCCAATCTCTTCAAGGTCTTCGGATCGGGCCAATTTTGCATAACTGCAACTTTCTTTGGATCAAATCATACTCCCTCGTGTGCTATAATGTGACCCAAGTATTCAATATCTAAATCCATTAAAGAACATTTGGAGCATTTCACGAATAGTTGGTGGTCCTATAGGAGTTGAAAGGCTCTATCAACATGTTGTATGTGGTATTCCCATGTTTTTTTGTGGATCTACCAGAATTTTTTTTCTTAGGAATGGTTGAAAGATCTTGTTCACGAGGATTTGGAAGGTTGATGGAGCATTTCAAAGGCCAAAATGCATCACTAAAAAATCATAATGATCGTCATGTGTGCAAAAGGAAGTCTTAGGGATGTATACCTCTTTCATCTTGATATAATGGTAGAGAGAATGAAATCAAATTTAGTAAAAAACTTGGCTCCATGAAGTTCATCCAAGAGGTAATCAATAACAGGGATAGGAATTTTTTCCTTGATGTTCAAATTATTGAGAGCCCGAAAATCAAGAAACATGAGCTGAGTACCTTCCTTCTTTAATACCATGATCACTGGTGATCAGTAAGGGCTAGTGTCGAGACATATGACTCTAGTCTCCAACAATTTCTAAATGGTATTTTCAATTTCATCTTTCTTTGCAAAAGGGTGTCGATAAGGATGCACATAGGGTGGTTTACTACCTGGAATGAGGGGAATACCATGTTCATTCTCCCCACATGAAGGTGGTAAATTTTGTAGTGTTGCAAATACTTGTTGATTCTTAGAGAGAACCCTCTACAAATTAGAGTGAATTTCTTGTGTGGTGGTGTTTATTCCTTGTATGCACTGAATTGTGCAATAATAATCGAGTGGAATTTCTTCAACAACTTCTCCATACTATGAGAGGTGATCATTTTAGGGGAACTAGATGTAAGTTCCTTTAGGGTATTTTCCACCTTCCTAAGTGAAGCTCATGTATAATTATTTGAAATCCATGGTGACAAGTCCTAAAGTGCGTAACTATTCTTCCCCAAGAACTATATCACAATCACCCATTTAAATAGAAAACATGTGAGTTTTGAGATGATACTCACCAATCTGTAGTTTCACATTTTTACATTGGCCCTTGCATTTGATGGTACCACCATTGGTGATCATAATTTGAAAATTAGATATGGGACATATAAGACAATGGGTTTCTTGTGCCACTCTCCTATCAATAAAATTGTCGGTGTTGCAACTGTTAATCAACAAAATCACTTTGTTGTGCTTAATTTAGCCAATCAATTTCAAGGTTCGAGGTGCCAAGAGATTTGATAGGGCATGTAGAGCAATTTGGGTTTCTTTGAAAGGAACTTGCAAGGGCGATTCATCTTCCATGGGAGGGGTGGTGTACTCCAAGGTTGGTTTAGGAATATCTTCAACAAGAATTTCCTCTGAGTAGTCATGTGGATATACATCCATTTGAAATAATTGTTTTTCTTTACAATTGTTCCCTTTGAAATATCGTTCATCACAATTATAACAAATATGGAGGTGCTGATGTTTTTCCATGTCTTCAGGAGATAAGTTGTGGATGTGGACAAGCTGTAAGTTGGATGAGCTAAGAGTACTCACCATAGGGGGCTAGGGAAATTGGTGAGTAAAGGTCTCTTGGTTTGTGAATTTATCTATTTCAACCTCTTTAGCTCTGTCACGAGCTTCCAACTATGTTCTTGGGCATTACATCATTTTGTGTGCTCAAATTACTTCCTTGAGACCTTTGATGAAACATTTTAAAAAAAATGAATCAAATAGTCCCTTTGTGTCGATTTCCAATTGATTAAAGGCAATAATATAGTCCATAACTATGTTGATTTGGAATAATTTTGTCAAGCATCCCAAATGATGAGTGTCACATTCAAAATGATCATAAAGAGCTTGCACGAATTGAGTCCAGGTCATGTATCCTTTATAATCATTTTTATACCATTACCACCATTACCAATGCTCAGTGTCCAAATATAAGACCTTGAATTTTAGTTTGTGTAGGTCATCAGTAATTCCATGGATAGAGAAATAGTGTACCATTTGGGTAACCCACCTTGAACAATCAGGCCCATCAAATTTGTTCATGTCAACCTTTGGAAAATGGTGCCATGAATTTTGATTATAAAAGTGTGGGTGGGGATTATCTTGAAACATGTGTGCAATTTTCACTTCATGGGATATAAATTCCTCCTTTGTTCAATCAACATTTGGATATGGTATATTGAGATTCAAGGGGGAAACTAATACTTTCAATATTTCATTCATAATGTGGAGTGTAGAATCAATGCCAATGACCTTTTCTTCTAGATTTTGGCATCGAGTCAGTTGTGCATGTTGTTGGTTTTAAGAGGGTTGGGCTTGTTATTGGTTCTCTGAGTTGTCCATGTTGTGATTTTGAACCATCGAACCACCAAAGAATTTTTGGAAGTGATATTCTCCACTTTTCTAACTCGATTAGGGGCTTGAAAGGAGTCTGGTCAAATATACCCCAAATCGTTGTATTATCAAGTCCACCTAAAAAGGGTTACTTAAAAGGTATACCCACATGATCAACACAATGAAATAATTATTTTGAGATAGGTCTCCTACAATGGTGATGGCGGGACCTGGACTCTTTTTTCTTTTCTTTTTTGAGTCTATCCGTAGGATTATTACTCCTGACTAATTATTACTATGGTGATCTTCAACTTCCTTCTATATGTAAAAATGTAGTAATTTCATTGGCTGACTGTAGAAGATAGGGTTTGAAAGGTCCTACAGATAGAGGAGTGTTAGGTGTTATATCCATTTGATGTACTTGTGAGGTCCAATAGTAGTACTCAAACCAACATCTCAAGGTACTAACTAAGGAGGCTTAGCCATGCCCTTAACCACACAACCCAACTACCCAAGTACCAGAGAGTGATCTCCCTGAGTGATTCTCATGGTGTAATATAACAACAAGATATCTAATTGGTTGATCTAGGGTTGGTTTCAGGTATGCCTAGAGGAATTTTGATATACTTGAAGGTACGTGGAAGTGAGATTCCATATACAAGTGTTGTCTGATACAATACTACTTGAAGGGGAACCAACATGGGTTACAAGGGTTTCCAACAAAGTGATTCCACTTTTATTTCTTGCATGTATTCTTACCCAATCAAATTTTACCCACTGAATGATAGATCACTATGTTATTTAAAGATGTCAAAATACATCTCTAGCCTGAAAAAAAATCTACTAAAATTTAGAGGCACGTTGGTTCAAGAAAGAGCTCTGATACCACTTGTAGTGTTCCTTAAACCTTAAAATTGAAACACATCCAAGAATACAAAGAATATAATTGCAATAACCATATACAAGAGACAATAATATGGAAGATGTAAGAGATACCCTTGTATTACGATAATCCAAAGAATGAAACAATGTTCACTTGCCTCTTCAGGTGGGGTGACCTTTTATTGTTCAGGGCTACAAATACAACAACCAAAGACAAGCATTCCATGGTCTCCTATCACTTTAAATAGATTTTCATTAATAAAAATCCTAACTACTTGTGGTCCCATCCCTAATGGGTACCAACTACCTATTGGGCCTTATAAAGTGGACCATTTTACATTAAATAACTATCCACTACTATTTAATGGGCATTGTTCAAAGAGGATGGCCACAAACAACAATTAACTAACTCCTAGGTACCCTAAAGTAGGGAGGTTAGTGTAGGGCCCTAACAAAAATAACTTCTCTACCACCAAATATCTATACCTAGAGCAAGATCAATGTGTTGAATTTTCATAAGAGATGATATTGTATGTGAATGAATATCCTATTACAATGATGAATGTTCTATATATAAAGAACATACAATGACCATGGTGACCATCCATGAAGAGATGTGTCTCTTGGGTAATAAATACATTTATACTTTATATTATATTATATTATACATATAATATAAATATTATTTATATTATAAATATATTATTACATTAATAATATTATAATTAATAATATTGCTTAATAATTAATAATCATATTACTAATTATCAATCTAGTAGAATGTCTTTCCGATGTTGAACAAACATCAACACTCCCTCTCAGCGAGGGAGACATTCTACATTATTACAAGATTACCTCTGAATATTTCCTTTGAAGATTACTTGTGGGTAGCTCTCAAATAGCTTCAACATGTCACCATGACATCCATTACCTCACAATGGATCTATACCTCATCATGTTCACCCTTGTGAATTCACAAGAAATGCATCCAAAGCCCATGGATAGTTCTCAAATAACTACAACATGTCCCCATGACATCCACTACCTTGCAATGCATCAATACCTGGTCATGTGCACCATTGGTCTTAGTGCTAGCCATTTTTTCATGCTGGATGAGATCCACATGTCTTAGTACCAACCCTTTTTCATGCTGGATGAGATCCACCCATCTCATTACCAACCCTTTTTCACGTTGGATGAGAACACTCAATTCCATCCCTTTTTGATGATGGATGAGTTCCACCTGTCTCAATGCCAACCCTTTTTCATGATGGATGAGAACACTCAGTGCTAACCCCTTTTCATGATGGATGAGTTCCACCTGTCTCAGTGCCAACCCTTTTTCATGCTGGATGAGTTCCACCTATCTCAGTTCCAACCCTTTTCATGATGGATGAGAACAATAATTGCTAACCCTTTTTCATGTTGTATGAGTTCCATATGTCTCAGTGCCAACCCTTTTTCATGCTGGATGAGAACACTCATTGCTAGCCCTTTTTCATGTTGGATGAGTTCCACTTGTCTCAATGCCAACCCTTTTTCATGTTGGATGAGTTCCACATGTCTCAGTGCCAACCCTTTTTCATGATGGATGAGAACACTCAATGCCAACCCTTTTTCATGCTGGATGAGTTCCACATGTCTCATTGCCAACCTTTTCTCATGTTGGATGAGAACACTCAATTCCAACCCTTTTTCATGCTGGATGAGTTCCACATGTATCAATGCCAACCCTTTTTCATGTTGGATGAGAACACTCCCTCTGAAGAGGGACCACACCAAGCTTGTCCTTGAAGTACTCAAACTTCATCCTCGACATCAACTTGGTAAACAATTATGCAACTTGATGCTCTGTAGTCACAAAACTGGAGCCTCACTATTCCCTTCAACACTATATCCTTGATATAATAATCTCTAATCTCGATATGATTCAACCTGTCATATACCGTAGGGTTCTCTAACGAATTCATGTAACTCTGGTTGTCACACCAAATGCAGGTTGCCTCCAGTCCGAAACCAAATAACCCAATTTTTTTTTCTCAAAGCCACATGACAACTACTGCACATGCTTCCAAATACTCAACTTCAATCGAACTGAGTGCCACACATGACTGCTTCTTGCATCTGATGGATCCTCTTACTCCTTACTGTAGTACCTAGCTCCCTCTGGAACTAACCGTCCAACTCCCTCTCGAGCACTGAATATTAACTGAATCTTCAACCTGCTGACTTCAACACCTGTCCTCCAGAATAAGTCTCGTCATCCTCTTCTTGTAGGTCTTACCCACAAGTCAAATTCAGTCCAATAGTCTACAATTTCAAAATCCAAACTGCTTCACGACTTGTTGCACATGCTTCCACATACTCAGCTTCATCGATACTTAGCACCACACATGATTGCTTCCTACATCTGGTGGAGCCTCCTGCTCCTTACTATAGTACCCAACTCCCTCTGGAAATGACTGTCTAGCTCCCTCTCGAGCACTGAATATCAACTAGATCTTCAACTTGCTTACTTCATCACTTTTCCTCTAGAACAAGTCTCTTCATCCTCTTCTTGTAGGTCTTACCTACAAGTCAAATTCAATTCAATAGTCAACAATTTACGAAGCCACACTGCTTTGTGACTTGCTGCACATGTTTCCACATACTGATCCATATTTTATGAGCAGAATGAAATGAATACATATTATTATCAAAATATTCTTAACACAAAATAATAGATATACCGTAAAACTGGTTTTTATTCAATAAGGAAATAAGTTGAAACTGTAAAATGCAGTGGAAAACAAGCTTGCTAGAATGGTAGTGGCTTATCTCTGAGAAGAGATGTGATGACTACGCTCATTCGCAAGAAGATGACTACAATGAGGCTTGAAAGGCCTTTTTACAATAAAGATGAATGCCAAAACCCTAGACATCCAAAAACCTAACCCTAGGAGATGAAGCACCAAAAGTCATGTGGGCCCTGTTGGGGTAAGTTAGTACATCAACTTCCCATGGTCGTAACTTTTGCATACGATCTTCGTTTTAGGCACACGATAGCCCATTGGAAAGGTCTAACCGAGAAGAAATATTTTCCCCAAAATCCCCAAAAAATGTCATTTAGGGCCTCAAAACAACCTCAAAAGTTTGGAACCCGAAAAATTGCTGAAAATTTGCCAAGGTGGAAAACTATTTTTTGATCTAGTTGAATAGGTGGGTGGCCACCGATACCCACCTGGATCACATACTCTACCTCAACCGTATTGATTGCTACACACAACTGCTTCCTGATACTCCATGAAACCATACTGGAGCCTTGACTGAAGCAATATGTCAAAGTAATCTTCCAATCAAGAATACTGTCGACCCAATCTAAATCTGAATATCCATATAAACCGAACTCATGGTCTGTCACATACTTGAGACCATAATACAATGTACTCTTAAGGTACCTCATCACATGTTTTGTTGCGACCAAATGAACCTACCTGGGCTGCTCCATATATTGACTCAAGGTGTTCACAAGAAAACATATATATGGTCTTGTGTTCGTCAAGTTCATCAACGAACCCACCATCTTCCTATATAAAGTAACATCCACAGTCTCTAAAGTCGTATCTTGTAGCAAATTCAGATTTGATACCATAAGTGTAGCCATTTCCTTGCAATCCAACATCCTGAACCTCTTCAGGATTTTTGTTATATACTTCCCTTGATTCAGAAAGATCTCATCTTGTCTCTGCCATACCTCGGGACCCAAAAAGTATTGCATCATCCCGAGATCTTTTATCTCAAACTCAGTGGCCATTTTTTCTATTACACTATGAGATGAGATTTTCCACACCTGTTTAGAAATAGGTCATCCATATACAACAGTAGCATTACTGGACCATCATCCACAACCTTAAAGTAAAGGTTAGGATCTGCATTATTGTTTGTAAATCCTAAGCTCGTTAGAAAACTGTCGATCTTGCCATACCATGCTTTGGGTGCCTTCTTTAATCCATATAAAGCCTTCTTCAATCTGCACACTGAGTATCCCACAGTTGTCATGTACTCAACAGAGTGTTATGTGACTACAAGGACCATTCTTCTTGATCAGGCTGTCATCTGTGCCAAAGGAAGAATTTCAGTCCTTCCGGATGTTGAAAGCCACACACTTTGAGTCTTATGTCCTTAGAAGACTATGCCAAGGCCATTCTCCATTGGTCAAATTACCATGACCAATCCCGAGAGAATGTCAACCCAATGCTGAAACATTGACACTTAAGAATAACTTATGAAATTACATAAAATCTCAACATTCTCTCTTAATGAGGAAGGTATTATATCTAGAACATACTCTAACATTGTCTCCATCCACACGAGCTCATGACCATTGACTGTCAGACACATGAATATATACATTACAGGAAATCCATAGTGACTTCACAACATGCATCCAAGGCTGGTGGGTAGCTCTCTAATAGCTACAACATGTCATCATGAGACTATCCAATTTCCCACAGAAAACATCTAAAGCCATCACTTCCTCTAAGGCTATATAATCTTCAGAGTCATCTACTCCCTCTGCATGTGTTGACCTCCTCTTCTTCTTCATTACATGGATGTGCACAACTCTATGTCTGGATAGTCTTGCTTCATGTTGCTTCCCGCGACTATCATTATGGCTCATTCTCAGAGCTATTACTTGTTATGTGCCCGGAACAAGAAACAAGAACAACAAAAAAACATCTCCTAGAGGAGTTCAATTTATCTTGTGCACAACTATATACAGGGACCCTCAAAATGATATATCTTCTACTAACACACATCCATAATATACTCGATGTCATACGACTAACCATGCTAATTTTCTAGTGTTAAATTAAACAAGCATAATTTTCTGCAAGTGGTAATTACTTCCAACGATATTAATTTAGTAAACTCTAGAACATCACTAAGTAATTACACTCAGAAAAGTTCAACTACTTAAAAACTTCAGCCTCTTCCTTAGATCACTTCCGACGTGTGAGAGAGAAAAATATGTGTGTCTATTGTGTCTTTTTATAGTAAGATTAAATTGATCCAAACTCTTTGAAAATTAAATTAAATTTTATTTCTTATAAATAGTTGGAGAATACCTCTCAAGATTAATTTGGTTTTAATCCATCCACATAGTATTTGACTTTGTTAAATTGTTCCTCCATAATTCATTCTTTGCATAAATATAGGTAGAGGTAAATATGAAAGACATTCCTCATATTTAGGTAATTAGACATTTTTGCTAGAAATTACTGCCCACCATAATTTATGGAATTCTTTCTATAATTAAGGTAGGAGTAAAATGTAAATATGTTGTAAATAGAGTTGCAACAACCCCATAAATTTAACACTCCCAAGACTTTACTCTACTCTCATTTTCCTCAGTCCACTCTGATACCATGTTGAATTTTCATAAGAGATGATATTGCATGTGAATGAATATCCTATTACAATGATAAGTGTTCTATATATAAGGTAACCATGGTGACCATTCATGAAGAGATGCATCTCTTGGGTAATAAATATATTTATACTTTATATTATATTATACATATAATATAAATATACTTTATATTTATACTTTATACTTTATTATATATATTTATACTTTATATTATAAATATATTATTACATTAATAATATTATAATTAATAATATTGCTTAATAATTAATAGTCGTATTATTAATGATCAATCTAGTAGATTGTCTTTTCAATGTTGCCCAAACATGAACACAATGATGGTGGGTGCACAATATCTTCATTATGATGACAATAGTTAGAACTACAACTTGTGTCACATAATACACAACTACCTAGTAGGTCGTGATGCCTAATTGCAATAGGGAAATGAGCACTTTTTTTTCCAAGAAAAATTTATCTCAAATTTATACAGAGTACAAATTCGTTTACAAATAAAAAAAAATCCCTGAGCGATACCAAAGAACAACCCAAAGAACATGTAACTGAAAGTTCTGGGTATAAACACTAACAGCTCGGAAACAAGATCAAACAAATAAAAGCATCTTAAACTGTAAGAGGCAGAAATTTCAGTGCAGGTAGCATGAAATCAACTTTCACTCCACAAAGACCTCGCCCATCTCACGCTTCAAAGATGTTAAGGAACGAAAGAGGGCTTTCTTCTCCATTGTCCCAATGATAGACCGATAGCCTTCCTTCAATTTCTTTAAGCGCCCTCTTTGAAAGTGTGTCGGCCTCTTTATTATGTTCCCTATAAATATGCTGAAAACTAATATCTTTAAAAAAAATTGCCAAATCCTTTGTTTTTTGTTTCCAACAATCGATGCTCATAGCTTGAAGGTTACCCTTTTGGTTAATCCAATCGGTAATGACTTTCGAATCCCCCAGGATTTATAATTTGTTGATCGACCAGATTGTTGCCAAGTTGTAAATGGGAACTTGAACAAGTAGAAGTGGAATAGGATTGAGAAAAATATTTCTTAAGTGTAGAAGTTTTTGTATCTATCTCAATGTGATGTTACTTCTAAATTATTATGTCTAGGATCATAACTGTGTGTGTTAGAGAGAGAGAGAGAAAAAGAGAAATGTTACTTCTAAGTTATTATGTCTAGAACCATAACTATGTGTGTGTGAGAGAAAGAGAAAGAGAAAGCATATATAAAAGAGTACAAACCCAAAACTATGCAAAATGTGTCTCAAATATACATTTGTATTTTTTATTACAAATAAAATTACATAAGAAATAATGGTGGGAAAGAAATGTGATGTAACTTCTCGGTTATTATATCTAGGACCATAATTGAGAGAGAGCATATCTAAAAAGTGCAAACCCAAAACTATATGAAATGTGTCTCAACTATATACTTTTATCCATATTCCAAATAAAATTACATAAATCTAAACAATAGCTGAAGCGATATAAAAAATTGCTATAAGTCTAATTTGATCATCCAAATACAAGACACTGTAACAAATTGTGTGACACCATATACAATTGCATGATACATTCCATTGCCTTCACGACACTATAACAAATTGTATGACACCATATACACGTGCATGATACATTCCTGCACTATTTCCTTCCTAAAATGAGAAGAGTAACATATTTATACAACAATAGTGTATACCACTATCATTAATGTTAGAACAATATTGTGTCACACTATCATTATTAATGTTATAGTGGGCATGCCATCTAAGTACACAACAAACTTATGGATACTATCATTATTAATGTTATAGTTGGCATGCCATCTAAGTACACAACAAACTTATGGTTACTATCATTATTAATGTTATAGTTGGCATGCCATCTAAGTATACAACAAACTTATGGATACATTGGATATTAGTAGTTATAGTTATGATTTTGGTGTTACTGCATGTTTAGTTTTAATAATTGAACTTAGTTGTCTAACCAACTTCATCTTCCGCCTAATTCTAAGGAATCAGAAGTTGAAATGGCATAGTAGAGTGCATGTTGCTCAAGCCTTTTCACTTTAGGGGACATATCACCTTTATTCTATGGTGGGATGACTTTAGGGGACATATCACCTTTATTCTATGGTGGGATGCTATCACACGTTTGTTTGCACCTCCCAAGGTACTTTCACAATCATGCAAGGATCACTAATTATAAGAAACAATTTAAAATGTATTTTCAATTGTGCAAGGATGGTAATAGAAACAATTAAGTCACGAGGGATAGCTCGATTGATGAACGCACACACTCTCCCAAAGTTAGAGAGGTCACGAAGCCAAGCTGGCAACGAACCCTCTGTCGTTGCTTTCCACCCTACATCATCCACCATGTGCTTAACGGTGGTTCCCAGCCGGTTAATTTCCATTGGAAAAAAGGATAGTACTCGTAATTATAATAAACAATTTTCTAGATCCTTTTTGGATCTATTTTATTTTGACTAAAATTTCACTCAACTCTCTTACATGCCTTAAGTAGGAAGCATATAGTATGATACTCTCTGAAGTCCAACATTATTTTTATAGTTAGTCTACTTAAAGGTTGTTTATATCAAGCCAAGTGAAATTGTTTTAGATTTTTTTTTTTTAAATTTAGGGGAATTAGTAATTTGCTGCCATTATCTAGATGAATATTATTTTAAATTTTAGGTTATTATCAACACCTCAACACTTTGCAAGTCAACGTTTAACGAGAAACTTATGATTTAGTAAGGAAATGGGGTCCCACTCAAGGAGTGTGCTTATTCTTCTAACCTTATCATTATGAGCTAATATATTATTAATGGAAATTAAACCATAATGAAAAAGAAAACAAACAATCCACCCAACCACTCAAACTATAAACCCTAGACTATAAATACTTTAATTGACTATACTACATTTGATTTATTACAAAGTAAAAAACATTCTAGTTTCCTACTTTAAATCTTTATATTTTAACATATTTTTTCATTATTTTTACATGCCTAACTAGAATGTATTATCTCTGGTTTAAACAATTCAAAATGACGAACAATAAATTAAATTATAAAGTACTTAATACTATATATGTTGAATTCTACACCATCAAACTTAAATGATTTTAAGTTAATAATGTGTAGATAGTTGCTTATTCCTCCCCATTACACCTATTATTAGAAAACATATAAATACATGCCAACATTAACTACAACATACTTACAAGGCACTCCATCTTTTGGAAAGCCAATACAATTGGTGATAATCCTCTTAAGAAATAATTAGTCACTATAATTAAATTTTTGTCTTTATCTTTTTAATGTTATTTTAATTTTAATTGCATTTTAATTTTTAATTATTTATTTTTAACATTTCCATTTTACGTTATCTTTTTTATCTCATATTTTTTATTCACTTTTCGTTTACACATGTTTTCATTGTGAGTATATGCATCAATCCATATTGAAGCTTCTTGATTTGATCAATGAGCGATAATTATTGATAACAAAAAAGGAAATGATTATTATTTATAGTTAATATTTCTTTTATTTTTTAAACTTTATTCTCACTTTTGGTAGTATATTTTTAGTTTCGCTTCTTTAAATTTTTTTATTATTATTTAAAAAAAAAAAAATTAATATAAATAATTTTAATATTAAAAATAATAATTAAAAATAGTTAAACAAATAAATTTATTATTTTTAAAAATAATATATATATATATATNTATAATTTATAAATTTATCTTTATATAAAAAAAACTGATGATGATTAATGTGTATTGAGAATAATTGGTATATTCGACCTTAAGAAGATAAGAGATTACTTTCATTTCTTTAAAATTGTATTTTCATGCTAAAAAAAACATTAAGATAAGCATTCCAAGATCACCATAGTTTTGATGACTTAGGAGGTTAGGAAAGTTTGTATTGTGGCAAATTTTTTGAAATTGGAATATAATAATAGTAATAATAATAATAATAGGCAATTAAATTGAGATATAATTTAAATTTAATAATAAGAGGTATTTAAATTTAATAATGATATTATTAAATTGGGACATAATTTGTGAATAGGGAGGGAAATCTAAGAGGAAGTGTTTTTCATTTCAACCCTCTTAGTGTCACAAGGGTGTTTTGGTAATTGTGGAATTATCCAAGACCGAGCTTCACTATATAACTTGTAAGAGTTTGTTATTATTTTAGCAATGTTGATTTTCTTCTTTGCATCTCTCAAAACTAAGAAGTACTTTTGATTTTTTAAATTAGAGTTGACCACCCTCTAATTCTTTATCACACTACATATTCTCCTTAAATTTAAAAATGATAATATTTGTAATATTATCAATATTCTATGTTGAACTTGCTAGTAAGATTGTCTTGATTGACAACTCAATAGTCAAGTTTTTATCAATGTGCTCCTTGGGTGATGCGTTAGGGTCCGCGCTGGTGTGACCGTTAGGGTTTGAGCTGGTGCAGAGAGATTCATGGGAAGAAATCTACCCCCCCCCCCGAGATTTCGAAATTTATCAAGAAACTTGATGAAATCCCCGAAATTGCCTTACCTGAAGAGAACCCAATGAAAATCGCAGTAGCGTTAGCTCAACGAGGATTAGTGGGTCAGTTTATGGGCCTGTGGCCGACCACCAGAACTA
>SNQJ01S0004219.1:302082-315295 GCA_010110895.2 Picea sitchensis
ATCAACCTAGCCGCCGGACGGATGATATCTCAGCTCAGAGATTTGAAATCAATTTCCCTCCGTGAGGATCACGAGTCGGGACAGGCGAGTTTGCTGTTAAATGGAACCCACTCGGTGCAAAATTCATATCAGCAGTTGGACGAGCTAATCGCAGGGCATCAAGAAGCAGTGAATAATCTGAGGCTAGAAGGCATGGATTCGGGTTCCAAGACCCCGCTCACTGCGAAAGAAAGAATAGATCTGATCAAGGCCGAATTGGAAAGTCTTAGAGCCTCAACAAACAAGCAAAAATGGGATTTACTCAACTTTGAAATGCAGGATCTCAGGGACGAACTTTCAGATGAGATACACACTGGTTTGAAGGACGCGGCCAACCTCATGGGTGACTTAGGGAGGCGTCTCTGTAGTTTGGAGCAGAAGGTTGAGGACTTAACTAAGGCGTTTAGCAAGATTTCTGAGGCATCAACAGAAGCTGCCACCAGCTCGGGTAAAGGAGGAGATCGTTGATGGCTCAGCAGATCGCCTTCAGTTTTGCAAGGAGCTCCAGCGGAAGATCTTGTCTCGACATTAGAAGTCTTTCTTTTCAAGCTGTTTTGGTATCATTAGCATAAGTTTTCTATTTGTATGTAATACAAGTCCTCTAGCTGGTTGAAGAATCATTGAGCAGTAGCTCTGATTTGCTCTGTAAGGGTTAGGCAACCCTCTCTGCCATATTTTAAATAAAGCTCCATAACCGTTTATGTTAAAAAAAAAATATTATCAATATTCTACATGATAACTTCTTTTTGTATTCTTTAATGATTTAGCTAAAATTTAACATCTTTATATCATCCTCATTTGGGTTGCTAATCATTTTTTGACTAAAATTTGAAACCATATAAATTGTTTATACACATTTCTATTAAAAATATACATTAATCCATATTTAAACATCCTTTTTTAATCAAATTATTGGCGAGCTCATATGACCTTTACTCCATCTTTCATAAACATCGATCGGTGGTAGGGCTTTTATATCTACCTAGGTGAAAATACCATTTTTCCCCCTAGATGAACAACTTAACTTTCTAGAAAGTTGGAAAAAAAATCCAAACCAAGATTATGTGAGGGTTAATGTACGTACACGAGAATTATATACTCTTGCATTCATGGAACTTCTATTTTCATGCTAACATTGTATTGGAATCTTTTCTCGAAAGTTGAAGTTGGGCTTATTCATTATACATTACAATGGGCTCCACTTTTTTGTGCTTATATCATGGTTTTTGCTTTTACACCAAGATAGTTGAAAGTTCTACATGCTTTAATAGCCTTTTGATGCTCCCACATGTGATAAAGATTAAATTAAAGAAAACACAATTACGTAATTTTAATTTTTTTCATCTTCAGTTAAGATTGTAATGTTTTATTTATCTACCCTAGCATGTAAAAGTTATACAAAACTAAAATGTAATAATAATATTAAATTTAATATGAATTAAATAATAATCATTCACAAATTTATATATGTAAAAATAATACTATAATCAAATAATTATTAAAAAAATTGAGGAAATCAATTATATTTGATATTTTATAATTAATACTTGTTACCACCTCATTTTAGAGGTAACTAGAGGAGATTTATTTCTAAATGATCCACATTCTAGAGAGTAGTTTTGATGATGATATTTTAGACTCTCCACAAACAATTGCCCATAGATGCCTTCTGTTACATGCTCAACTCACTCATATTAAATGATAGGGTGCATTACACACTGAGGTACAATGTTTTGTCACTTCATATTGAATGATAATGTTAATGTTTAGGGCATGAAAATGGTGATCATGGGTTGAATTGGATAATGAATCATGATGCTTTGAATTTATACTTTTTTCCTCGTTTCACCTTGGTGTTCATCATCATCTCCTAAAGTGTTGTCACTCTTGGGAAACATTGTACTATTGGGGGCCTTAATGGGGGTAATGTGTCCATACCCCTTACCATGCATAACATATTCCATCTATCCTTTATCTATTGTCTTTTATTTTGGGTTGGTTGTTACATGTATCTAAGAAAGGTCCATGTTACATAATCCCATGAGAAGAAGGGGTTTGAATGCCCGAGGTTGATGCATCTTTATAAAAAAGGATATAGAAAGATAAAAATCCCTAATTCAAAATTCTAGGAAAATAAACAAACAAGAAAAACAAAGTATTAAAAACCAAGAAATAAATGAAGCATGAGCTCTACCCCCTCACTAAGAGGCCATCACCCTAATTATTATGCAGTGAATGCATAACTGAAAAAAGGAATTAGCAAATCAAATCTCAAAATCCAAAAAGGTTGAAGTAATAGAAAAAGACAAACATGGGTTTGGAAAGACACTGTGATGAGGAAAGGGTACATCATTTCCTAAGTGTTCACTCTACAAAGGTGCTCACGAGGATGACTATCATACATGGCCTTCCATTTCAATGACAATCCGCCCATGAAGTAAACTCCATTCCATACTGCATACCATTGCACATACTCATTGATGAGTTCCTTGGGACATACTTCTTATCTTGGACATTGGAAAACCTAATAGGGGTTAATAATGATCCTCCCATACCTAAACTTGATAAATTGTATAACTTTGTAAGCTAGTGTGAAGTTTGAAGAGGATACTTCATGAGATCTATCTAATGTATTTTACATTGACATGACTCACTTTATATGTTGTGTTTGAATTGTGTACCTTGCCTCCAATCTTCATGGTGCATTGGGATACATGAGCCCCTCCTCAGTCGATGGATTGCACATAACAACATGCTGGAATGACACTTAGATCCTTTGGCGGATATTGAGGGGTTACTAGCACACTTTCATAGAGGTCATCCCCACCATTTGAGAGAGGATGTTCCACACTTCTAGGAGGATGTTGAGCCTTTCTATGACATGTCTCTCTTGACGAGACATTGTAGCACACATGGGGTATGATGTGACCCTTTCTGATGATGGGACATTGCATGTTGATGATTCTTTGACACCTCTTCATGGGACATTGCACCTTTCAAGGGGATGTTGGGCTTCTTGATGATGATATGGAACCTTTTGATTAGACGCCACACCTCTTGGGGAAATGACACGCCACTTGGAGATGAAATGTTGCACCCTTTCATGACAATGTTTTACTTTTGGAGACCCTACACCTCATCTTTGAGTGATCTTTCCACTTATTCATGCCATACATGTGATTTTGAGGGCATATTTATGAGGGATGATTTGATGTTTGAGCTACTTTACTTAATATTGGAGGGCGTTATTGGGGTCTTAGTGATCTATCCACTCATGTATCATGTATATTTTATGTATTGTTGTCTTATGTCTAGGATTTGTGAGAGATAAAAACATTATTTTATGTTTCTAGAGATTATTTTGTGTGAGAATGGTGTTACAACTCTCATATAAATAAGAGAAACACTTCTCACTTGTAAATCATTGCTACTTGTGGAGATACATCACTACTTTTCTACTTCTTCATTCTCTCTTATGAAAAATGCTATGGATGGCTAGTTAGAGTGATTTTTTGGAGAATGTGCTTGTGGATTCTTTGCTACTATATGGATATTCATTGTCTAGGGTTTTGATGGATACAAGATTTCATGAGTATGTAGTCTCTTGTCATCTTGTGGTTTTGTTTATGAATGCATTTAAATCTAATGTTGTTTCTCTAGTGTTGGTTAACATTATCTTGGTTTTTCCTTGAATAAACCATTTTTATTAAAGCTATTGAAAGGTAACTTGAAGAACTTTCCTTTGAATTTTCTCTAATATTTTAGGAAGATCTTCTAGGATTAATGTAGGGTTAGTAGCGAACAATCTCTAGATATCACCCTAAAATAATCCACTCACTTCTCTCCAAAAGAGTCCTTAATTGATCCCATATGCCAAAAAAAAGAGTAGGCACTAGTCTTTTCTCCCAATAGCCAATCATTAATTCTTAAAATTACCCTCTTTTTACTATTTTGGCTCTAATTCAGGGTTTTATTACAACAAAACTTTCATTTCCAGCCATAAAAGAGCTAGAAATTTTATCATTGTAAAACCCTAAAATACTATTTCTAATAAAAGCCATCTAGGGCTAATAACAAAAAAAATATTTCGGCCATAACTAAAATATTTTAATGCCCACCTTACGTGAAATAATTTTATATCACCTTTACATATATATATATATATATATAGAGAGAGAGAGAGAGAGAGAGAGAGAGAGAGAGAGAGAGAGAGGAAAAAAAAATATTCTACCATAGATATATTCTACTTTGGAGTATGATGAAGATGTGTAATTAGTTCAATGATTAATATGGAGTTGACACATGACATTTAAAAAAATATTAGTAACCAAAAAATATTTCAATGTGGGGCATAAATAAAATATTTCAATGTCCACATTAAGTAAAATATTTCAATATCAATTATATATGTTCAAGTTAAGTAAAATATAATTGAAATATTTTACTTAATGTGTACATATATTGTTGATATTGAAATATTTTACTTAATGTAGACCTTCTCTTTGAGATATTCATCACTTTTGTTATCTTATATGGATGTGAAATTTGGCAACATCGTATCTTTATAGAATCATGGAGAAAAAGAGAGTAGATCCAAAAGAAATTTATAACTTATAATCTCAAAATTAAAGGCAATACATCATATCCTATCCTCCTCATAGAAGCGAACATTTTCCCATTGATAGTAGGAATATGACTAGGTACCTAATTTACAAGAACAAGTTAAACAACATGGAAAGCAAGAGGCTTCCATTGCTTCAAACCCTAGCCAAAACCATCTAAGATGACATAAAGATGTAAACTCTTGGCTAAATAAGTGGAGAATAAAGGAAGATATCATTATGGAGAATAATGATAATAATATAAATATTATTACATCTAAATGTAAGGAGACATTGTGGTGAAATAAATAATTAGAGGATAAAACAAAATTGAGATACTATAAGATCAAAAGTATCTCACATCGTTAAAATAAGAATAAATTCTCATGAGGGATGGGGGGACAATTCCCAAAATATAATGGGATGAAAGAATCTGTTATTTTTGTGACATTAAGATGGTTGAAAATAAAAATCACTTTCTTTTAGAATGTCCTAGTATACTCAAATTAGATCTCAATTTCAAAAGATTTGTCATTATACCAACCTTCCTAATCTTCTAACTCATCAAAACTATGGTAATTTTAAAAAACTTCTCTCAATGCTTTTCCAACATATAATTTAAAAAAACCCAAGTAATCCTTTAAAAAAAACATATCACATTAATATTAAATGTTAATACAAACCCTATTTTTATTCACATATGATCCACTTATATCTCTTGTTTTGTAAAGTTTCAAATTTATAACATTCTTTGTACACTTTCTTAAATACAACTCAGAGACACGGCATGACGACCTCTGAATCAATGCTCACTGTTCACGCAATCAATAATAAAACATATTCTGCAATGGGCAGACGCTAGAAGCCAAAGTATATGATCATGTCGACCTTCTAAAACTTTATTGACATGAAAAGCTCTATTCACTGTTTTGCAGAGTGCTCAGAGAAAAAGCGACATCAACATTAAACGCTGCAACGTGAGGTACTGGAAGCATCGATAATAGCTTTTAGAACGGTTACATAACTACGTAATATGATGTATTCGATTTGGAACTTTATAAAATATCAAAATTTCACCAGCTTTGACGGTATCTTTGTGTGCTGTGTTTCATGTTTCTTTATTTTTAATATTTCAACTGAATGGAGTTACGGGACAAATATATATTGACAAGCGCTGAACACCATTTATTCTCTTTATTTCTTCTCTGAGAACAAATTTGACACAGTCAAACAGAGTATTTCTGCAATCCACCCGTTGGTATATATATCAAAGAGATATTCTCACAATGTGTACTAATATTTCTGTGTATATATATCTTCAAAAACGATAGTAAGATGATAGTAAGGGTGGAAGGAGTGGAATCCTAAGTATTTGCTTACAATTTAGATTAACAAACAGTCATAACGACCATAAAAATTATATAAAATGAAAAATGCTGCGGCTAATAATATATACATAGTTAGATATATTTCGAATATATACCAAAGTAATATGATGGTATATATATATTAGCTGTAATAGTATTGAATGTTGCTTAACAAACTGCTTCAACAATACAATTATGCAAAGATCACTGAAAAAGAAAGAATATCACATGCAGACTCTGCATGACATGGCCATGTCAGAATTTGTTGTCAGAAGAGAAATGGCGCAAGTGAACGCTGCGTAGCGCTTGCCATACGCGTAGCTTAATTTGTTATTTGAGTTTTGAAGTAATTGGTCAGACGGATCGGCGCCTAACACATACACAGTACTGTTATCGGCCTAGGGCTTACACACGTATCTTCGTCTGGGTAACTGTTCAGAGGTAGGTCCCATGGAAAGAGAAAGTGTCTGCAGACGGTTCGATATCCGCCATGATTTTCTCGTCGTGCCCATGTGCAATCCAGAGCAACCTGTGAGGCAAGTAATACATTATATTTTTAATATGGACGGATAGCTTTATAACAACAAGAATGTTTGTGAGGCAAATTCAGTGTGTATGTACGTGGAAAGCATCCCTATGCCAATCATTGAATTAAATATTAAATGAAGGAATTTATGCATGCCATTGACTAATGCCAGGGTTGGAATTTCATACTAAAGGTTGTCAAATTTGACGGTTTCTACTATTTTAATGTTCGTTTTCAGAATTTTAATGTAAAGAAGTTGATGATTTTCATTTTTAATATAAGTAATGTAAAGTTTCAATTTGTTTTACTATTTTTTTTTTATTTTTTTTTTATTTTAATGATGGGGTTTTTTTAAAATGAGCTTAAAATCTTAAAGGTTAAGTTTCATGGTCAAAGTTCACATCAATGTAAAATTTCTAATATCATTGGAAAATAATTTTAACAAAAGAATGTTTGAGTTTGTCCACTTTTTAACTTACTCTTATTAGTGTTCCTAACTCCCATGCTACCAACACCAACACCAAATTATTGTTGACTAAAACCATCACCAATTGTATTAAATCATTCCCTTGTCATTATGTTAGATCTTTTCAATGTCATCTCAATAGCTAGCTATGCACATGATTTGTAAATAGTCGTGGATATTACATTGGAACAACTTGTCACAAAAGATATTGTATTATGATGAAATATTTTATCATGCATGTTTATTTCCTTTGATTTCAAATTTATTATCACATAAAATATAGTGAAAAATCAAAAAACACCAGAAAAAAGAGAGATAAACCCTAAGAACGATCTCTTTGATAATAAAAAATAAAGAGCTATGTTCATTTTCCACTTCAAGGGAGAAACCTCCAAAAGCAATGCTCCAAATAGAGTAACAATTCTTGAAAAAACATTATATAAAATTCTACTCAATATAGAACTATCCATAGAGAATCTTAACTACCTATGGACCCCTTATAATGAGGGTCGACCGACTAATTTAGACCTTATTAATAAAAATGACTCTTTTTACAATGAGTGAGTGTTACTAATTATTTAATGGGCCTTAATCAAGGAAGGTGGCCTCATACATTAATAAAGAATCTAAGTAAGGGGGTTAGGGTAGCCCCCCTCAAAATCAGTGTCATCAAGGATGAAGGTGAGGAAATTGTTGTTGAATCATTGTCGATTCTCATTTGGCATTTTCAAGTTGCATATATTTCCACTACATCAATACTTCGTTGATCGTGTGCTACTGCAATTGGCACTCTCTGATATCTAATACCAATTCTAGCTAGAGCCAAATGGAACATCCTTCGTCAAGTTCTGGTAGGTTGGTTTGCACTTTGCAATTTTATCCCACAACCTTATTAAAATAGGACACATGAAAGACTGGATGAATCTTGGAGTGGGCTGGGAGAGCCAACTTGTAGGTGACCTAACCAATGCATTGCATGATATGATAGGGACCATATAACTTGGGAGATAACTTCTAGGGAACTTTGTCTTTGAGTGATGTCTGTTTATAGGGCTAAAGGTGATCCGAATCGGATCATTGACAAACCTTTGTAAAATTTGTAATAAGTGTATCCTTATTTTTTAATTGTATTTTGTCTTTTTGGAAAACTTGGAAGTGGAAACCAACCATTGTGATGGTTGGTATTCCAAAGGAAACCACTAAAACAATGAATGATGAAGTGAGGAGAAAGCGAGAGGGAGAATGAAGAGAGAATTGGGAAAAAACTCGAAGGATAAGAAACAAGAGCTTGAAAAAAAACTTTCTCAAAGTAAATGGATGAAGGACTCAGGAAGTTTGTCCACAACGAGAAAATGTACCCCGAAGCCATGGTTATCTACAATTTGGGTATGCTAGTAAGTATGATCCGGATTTTATGAGCAGAATGAAATGAATACAAATTATTAAAATATGCTTAACATAAAATAACAGAGATACAATAAAACTGGTTTTCTATTCAATAAGGAAATAAGTTGAAACTGTAAAATGCAACGAAAAACAAGCTTATTGGAATGGTGGTGGCTTATCTCTGAGAAGAGATGTGACGACTGAGCTCATTCACAGGAAGATGGTTACAATGAGGCTCTGAAGGCCTTTTACAATAAACAGGAATATCAAAAACCCTAGACATCCAAAAACCTAACCCTAGGAGATGAAGCGCCAAAAGTCACATGGGCCCCATTTGGGTAAGTTAGTACATCAACTTCCTGGGGTCATAACTTTTGCATACGATCTCCATTTTAGGCGCACGATAGCCCATTGGAAAGGTCTAACTGAGAAGAACAATTTTCGATTGGCCCAAATTAGTGCCTTCGAAAGACACATGGGCCCCAAATCCCCAAAAAACGTCGTTTAGGGCCTCAAAACGGCCCCAGAAGTTTGGAACCCAAAAAATTGCTGAAAAACTGCCAAGGTGGAAAACTGTTTTTCGAGCTAGTGGAATAGGTGGGTGGCCAATGATATGCACCTGGATAAAAGTAACAATGCATGATATTTTGAGCATGCATAGCTCACTCCCTTTTTAATGAATTCTCTGAGCATAATAAAATGGTTCTAGTTTTTCTTGTCTTGGTTTAATTTCTTATACGCTTTATGCAATGGATTTTTGGGTTATTTTAATGAATTACTGGATCGTGGTATGAAATTTATAGAAGTATCCATCTTGCTGGACAATTTCCATTCTCCGACAAATCTTATCTCCTCCTCCTAGGCCGTGTTTTATATTGTTGGGAATTTTTCCTTTGCTCATAGGTCATTGACAACAATTCTTTACTTGTTGGGCATTTTCCCTTTACCCAGAGGTTGTCCACAACAATCCTCTTCGTGTTGGTCATTTTTCATTTTCCCATAGGCCATCCATAACAATCCTTTGCTTGTTGAGACTTTTCCTTTTCCCATAGGTTGTACACAAACCATACTCAATGTTCTAACATTGTCTAGGCATTTTTCTCCACTATCGTATGACTAAATCCATCCATATAAAATTTATTTATTTGTTGGTAGACTTAATTTATCCCCTGAGCATTTTCCTCCATCTTTGGATGACTAAATCCATCCACTCAACATTTCCTTCATTGTGGGTCTTAGATAGAAAGACCATTGTGTAATGAGTGATGGGATTGAACCTTCCCATAAACACAGTTTGGGAACATAGTTTCCATTGGTTTGGTGACCACAAGCAAGGAAAAACAAGCAATAAACAAACCAAAGAATAGAGAACAAAATATAAATTCTACAAAGAATCTGTGTTGATGAAACAAATAGGCCATAGGCCCACCGCTTACTGATTAGATGGTATCAGAGTAGGTTCATCAAAGACCTTGAAGAATCTACCATGAGAAAATACTTGAATAATGAGAAGCTATAAGAGTTAAGAGACTTCAAAATGAATATCCAAGAAGAAAGTCAATATTGGAGGAAAAAAGTAGATGAGTTGGAAAAAGAGATTTTCAAGCACCAGTAATCCTTCATTGCCATGAGGAAAGAATTATATAGGAGCATATTGTAGCTCTTGCAGTTGGGAGAAAAACAATTGACCTAGATAATTGACAAGAGGAGAGGTTCACCCAATTCATTGCTCACATATACTAGGACTTGGTAGTGAAGGAAGAAGCCTTGAAGAAGCTAGAAGCAGTTGTCCAAGATACCAAGAAAGCCCCTTCCATTTCCACTACCAAATATAGCACCATGATGGAGGTAGGAATGATAAAATCACCTTCTAATACCCTTTCTCAAGAAATTTTTTGTGAAGTTTTGAAGCACACTAGAGGCATTGGTTCCAAGATCATGAGGCAAATGGGCTATGATGGCTAAGAGCTAGGCAAGGAAGGCCAAGGGATTTGGATCCTCATTGTAGCTCAATAGAGGCCTAAGAATGAAGGCCTAGGATTCAATGAACAAGAATCCAACACAAGTGCAGATCAAACCACCTTCGTCAAGGAAAGGGGGGCCGGAAAAGAGGCCTTGTGCAGCAAGCCACTCAATTTTTCTTGTAGAATCTTGGAAGAGGGAAACAAAGAGATGATTCTGCCATCCAGATTCACTCAAATTCTTGGGGGACAAAGAAACCAAGCTGGAAAGCATCATTACAAACCAAAAATGTATGGTATAGTTTGTTTTTATTACAAGAAAAGGGGTCATAAGGCTAGTGATTGTTGGCACTCTATAAATCCAAGCAACCCATGCAAGAACTATTTCCAATACTGTAGATTGACTGGACATTGAGAAACAAAATGTTAGAGGATTCACCCCTAACTTCATGCCAAGAACCAAACAACCAAGAAGAAATATTGAATATTTGAGGGGAAAGAGGAGTTGTTTTCACTTGCAACCCAAGAAGAAGTGGTTTTCAAATGACCTATTACAACAATAAATTTCATTTCTAGACATGAGATGGACAACAAGGTTATGCCAAAGGCATCCCCTATTCACCTCTTATATTCCATCTTATAGCAGAGGCACTTTTTTTTGGAGATTTGTCGGAGTCAGTTTGTTGATAAGAGAAGAATATTGAAGGGAGTTGAATGTTTTGGGGACCAAAAGGCTGAAATGGGGAGGTATGATCCGAATTGGATATTTAAAAAATCTTTGTAAAATTTGTAGTAAGTGTGTCCTTATTTTCTTAATTGTATTTTGTCTTTTTGGAAAAGTGGGAAGTGGAAGTGAACCATTGTGATGGTTGGTATTCCAAATGTATCCACTAACACAATGAAGGCTGAAGTGAGGAGAAAATAGAGGAGGGGGGGGGGGCTGAATGAAAAGAGAATATGGGAAAAAAGCTCGAAAGAGAATAAATAAGAGTTGGAAAGGAAACCTGCTCGAAGTCGATGGACGAAGGAGTCAAGAAATCTATCCACATTGAGAAAAGGTGTCCCAAATCCATGGTTATATGAAATTTGGTTCTTCTAGTGAGTAACAATGCATGAGATTTTGAGCATGCATACCTCACCCCCCTTGTAATGAATTATTTGATCATAATAACATATTCCTAGTTTTTCCTATCTCGGTTTAATTTCTTATACGCTTCGTGCAATGGATGTTTGGGTTATTTTCATGAATTACTAGATTATGGTATGAAATTTACAGAAATATTCATCTTGCTCGTCGATTTTCACTCACTCACAAATCATATCTCTTCCTATGGGTCGTTTTTAATATTTTTTGGCATTGGGGGTGATATGAAGTGCTCATTTTGAACTAGGTACTCTAGAGTTTAAACAACTCTTGCCAAAATTTTCTAGTGAAGGTAGGGTCTCGATCTAAGAAAATAGAAGTGGGAATTCCATGTAACTTTAAAATATGATCAAGGAAGACTTGGGAAACTAAGGAGGGGGTAAATGAATGTGGTAAGGCACAAATATGAGGATTTTTGGTGAGATTGTCTAATACCATCATGATCACGAATTTGCTTCCCACCCTCAAAAGTCCCACTATATAATCCATATATATGCCAACCCATATATGTGTTGGAATCGATAGCATTTGCAATGCCTTGAGTATATTTATTGTCTCCCCCTTGTCTCTCTAGTACGTTCCACAAGTTGCCAAAAAATATTGGATGTTAGTTTTCATGCCCTCCCAAAAGAAGGAGTGCTTAGTTCATTCATATGTTTTATGAAATCCATAGTGACCTACTATAGGTGATGAATGGAATTCCTCTAATACTATTTGTTCTAAGGAAGAATTATTTACTAGAACACTATGCCCTCTATCTCACAATGTATCTAGCTGACATGCATAATTTTTAGGAGGGTTGGGATCTTCCTAAATATTGTGGATGAGTTGAATAAAGTGTCATTTGCAACCATTATTGACGAGCTTCATCAAGCCAACATGGAACAGGTAAAGAAAAGGAAAGGAAAGACCCATCCTCCTCAAATTGCCAATATAAGGCATTAGCTACCACATTGTCTTAACCCTTCTTATAGATAATATCATAATCATACCCTAGTATCTTGGTGACCCACTTATGCTTCTATGGTGAGGATAATATTTGTTTAAGAAATTACTTAAGACTATGATGGTCAATCTTGATCTAGAAACATCATCCTATGAGAAATGGATGTTAGGTCTCTACTGCATGAAGGATGGACAACATATCTTTCTCATATGTGGATTTACCCAAATTGTGGTCACATAATTGATTACTAGTGAATGGCAAAGGGTTCCCTTATTGCATCAATATCAGTCCAAGAACTATTTCCGAGGCATCGCATTCCAAGACAAAAGTCATAGTAAAATACGACACTAGTAATATTGGAGTCATGCACATGACATTGTTTAAAGATGATAAATATTGTTCAATGACCTCACTCAAAACAACAGAATTCTTTTTGAGCAGCAAGGTTAAGGGAGAATTAATTTTTCCATAATTTTCACAAACTTCCAATGGTATATTGTAAGTCATAAGAATTATGCTTTCATTCTAGGGTCTTGGGATGGGGCCAATTTGCACATCCATGATTTTCTTGGGATCAACTCATACTTCTTGACAAATTAACCAAGTATTACACCTTTGAATCCCTAAAAGAAAATTTATATCATTTCACGATTAACTGGTAGTTTTGTAGGAGTTGCAAGGCTCTTTCGACATGCTCTGTGTGGTATTCCCATGTTTTTTTTTTTGATCGGAGTATCATCAAAGAATACCGACATAAACTTGTTGGACACACCTACC
>SNQJ01S0004219.1:318234-396878 GCA_010110895.2 Picea sitchensis
TATCATTTAAATATTCCTTCTTGATTTTGTCACTTCTCTTTATTATTTAAATAATCCATCTTGATTTTGTCACTTTACTTTATCATTTAAATAATGATTTCTTCTTTTTAAGCACTTTGACTTCTTTGACCTTGGGGGCTTCACGCCTTCATATGGGGGTCCTCCAACTTCATAAGGCCATAACTCTCAAACCGTGAGGAGTTATGTGACATTTCACATACCACCGGAAATGACATGGCAAGCGCTATCCATCTATGATAGTTTCACCAACAACTTCATTGACATTCATCTCATTATTCCACATACAAGCATGGGTTTTCCAATCGTTCTTCTAGGATAACTCAATCTGCACAGCGTCTTCCCATGAGGGCTTTCACCATAAGGGGACCAATTTGGAGTTCATCCATTTGTGCACCTTATCAATCATGATAAGACAATAATGAGTCATATTTTCATCAAACAAACTATGCATCATCATGTATCAATGTCAACTCATTGATCCATCTTCATCTATGCATCATATCAATGATCCATCTTTATCAATTGGTTTCCACTTTGACATCTATCATTCTCATCAAGGACAATACATATACATTGTTCATCAATCATCAATCAATCAATTACTTGACATCAATCAATCAAACCATTTGCATCAATGACATATGATCTAACAATCTCTCAAATAATCAAACCATGGGCATCAATGACAACATGGTCCAACAAAACTTGCATAAGAATGGTCAAAATATCTTGTTCACGAGTCTCTAAAAAGTTGATTGAGCATTGCAAAGGAAAAAAGGTATAAATAAAAACTCATAATGACCTTCATGTGTATGAAATGTGGTCTTTAGGATTTCTACCTCTTTCATCCTGATCTGGTGGTAGTTGGAACAAAGGTCAAGATTAGTGTAAAACTTGGCTCCATGAAGTTCATCCAAGATGTCATCAATACTTGGGATAGGAAATTTTTCCTTGATGGTCAACTTATTGAGATCTTGGAAATCAATACATATGCCTCCAACAATTCCTCAATGATATTTTCAACTTCATTTTTACGTGATAAAGGGTGATGATAAGGATGCACATTGGGTGGTTTACTACCTGGAATGAGGGTGATACCATGGTCATTATCCCCATGTGAAGGTGGTAAACCTTGTGATGTTTTGAATAATTGTTGGTTCTTAGAAAAAACCATCTACAAATCAGGGTGAATTTCTTGTGAGGCGGTGTTGACTATTTGAATGCAATTGAACTATGTAATAATACCCGTGTGTCTTTTCTTCAACAACTTTTCCATATAATGAGACATGATGATTTTAGGGGAGCTAGATGTAAGCCCCTTGAGGGTATGTTTTTACCCTTCCTTAGTGAAGCTCATGTATAATTCTTTGAAATCCACAATGACAAGTCCCAAAGTGCATAACCATTCTGCCTCGAGAACTATACTAGAACCACACATTTCAATAGAAAAAATGTGAGTTTTGAGATGATACTCATCAATATGTAGTTTCACATTTTCACATCGCCCCCCACATTTCAGTGTACCACCATTGGGGATCATAAGTTGAAAATTAGATATGGAACACACATAATAATGGTTTTATTGTGCCACTCTCCCATGAATAAAATTGTGGGTACTATCATTGTCAATCAACACAATCACTTTGTGTTTCTTAATGTAGCCAATCAATTTCAAGGTTTGGGTTGCTGAGAAACTTGATAGGGCATGTAGAGAAATTTGGGGTTCCTCGCAAGGAACTTGCAAGGGGGATTCATCTTCCATGGGAGGGGTGGTGTCTTCTAAGGTTGGTTTAGGACTATATTTAATAGGAATGTACTCTACATCCATTTGAATTAATTTATGTTCTTTACATTTATTCCCTTTGAAATATTTCTCATCATAATTATAACAAAGATGAATGCATTAACATTCTGCCATCTCTTCAGGAGATAACTAGTGGATGAAAATTGGCTATAAGTTGGATGAGTTGGGGGTATTCCCCACAAGGGGATAGGGAAAGTGGTGAATAAAGGTATCTTGGGTTGTGCATTGATCATTATCTCAAATTCTTTATCTCTATCACAAGCTTCCAACAATGTGCTTGGGTGCTACATCATTAAATGTGCTCAAATTGCTTCCTTAATACCTTTGATAAAACTTTCTTTAAAAAATGAATTAGATAGGCCCTCTGTATTGATTTCCAATTGATCAATACATGAAGTAATTCAGACTATGATGGTCAATATTGATCTAGAAACATCATCCTATGAGAAATGGATGTTAGGTCTCTACTGCATGAAGGATGGGCAACATCTCTTTCTCATATGTGGATTTACCAAAATTGTGGTGTTGACGGGGAAGAATTCACCCTGCAACAATAAGGGGTACTCCTCGGTGCACAGTTCCAATTAGAATATGCATCGTTTGGTTTAGGAGACTCATCCAGAATTTGGCCTGACTACAATTTCTAGTTATGAGGGTGAAGATGGATGGTTATGTAATGCAAAGGTGTAGATGAAGACTATGTGTTAAAAAGAAATATAACCTACTACTAATCTATCCTATCCTATCCTAGCTAGGAGAGAACTATAGTAACCAAATGAGTTGTAAATGAACTAAAATTTCTCAAGAACCCCACACAGATAGTTGAAATGAAGGTGCAAAGTTAGAAACATGAGCACACATCCATATAACCAAAAAAGTCTAAATTATATTTCTGCATACATTAACAACTCATGAACTCAAGACCTAAAAATATAAGAAAGAATAACAATACTATAACATGACATTGTGTGCATAAGATTATTATATCAGCCAACATTGTTCTTATATTCCATGTGATCGACATACATTATACTTCAATAAGTTCACAACAAAATTAGCCACACACACAAGTTCTTATCTCTTTTGAAAACCGGCCCTAAGGGATTCTCAATATTAATCAACATAATATATGTCCTTGAATTAGTTCTTGAGTTTATACAATGATTGAATATACCCTTTCAAAATAGGTCTCTTCTTCTATTTATACCATTTTCCTAACTATGTTGAGACTCTTTGTATTCCCTTAAATAATTTGTTACAAAATTGTTTATCTCCCTTCTTCTTGATGACAAGTGTACAAAGAAAAGACAAAATTGTGAGTAGTTCAGAAAAGAAAAAATAGGGAGCAGGTAATAGCAATTTCAAATTTGTTATTTTGTACTTTTATGGATTCTTGTCCTGGAGGTATGCTACCCAGATTTCTAGCTGATCATACAAAGAAACTAGTCTTTGGTATGCAAGCTCTTCCATGGTGGCCGTGTGCATCGCTATGTTGTCATCGAGGGTCCAGATATCTTTTGATAATGTAGTCATGAATTCCTAGAACATAGTATGGACCTTTTTTGGTAGAATGAGATGTTGTTCTATGAGGTCCTTTGTTACTGTGGTGGCTGCCTTGGTGATTTCTCGTCTCTGACTTGTGTTGTCCTGTACCTTATCGACCGGTTCCTCCATTATCATATTTTTTCCAAGCTCCTCTAACTGGGGAAATTGACATAACTTGAGTAGTTATTGCACCACTTTGTGAATGTGTGAACATATTGCTATTGAGCTTGTCATTTCTTTGTTTTCCTTTTGTCCCAATTGTTGGAAATGACCTAGTGCATAGGTGTCAGTTTTTATTTCCTTGGATGAGGGGCGATATAGATATTCTAGTGCATTTGGGTTCTCTGTGATCCATGTGTCTATATTGTTCATGCCCTCCCATATAATATTGAATTATGTAAGCTTCGTTTTCATAGTGTTATGTTGGTTTATGATAATAGCAACTAAGTCTTGGAACATGTGTAAGTGAGCGTACATATCGATAAGGGTTTCTTCGAGCTCAACCTTGAACTTTTTTGTTCTTTCCTTCAAACTATGGAGGATTCCCTCATCTATTTTTACCCATTGAAGCTTCCCCTCAATCTCCCTAATCCTTTCTTCCTTTTCCAAATTCTTTCAACACAAATTTCAGACATTGTCCTCTATGGCATTCCAAAAAGAGGATCCATCTAAGGCTATGGCTATTGGATCTTTGCTGACAAGTTCTGTCATGGGGATCTATGTAATTATTGAGATCAGGTTTACCCTTACTATTGGAACTTTATTTTTGTGTTCCTGTACAATTCGTCCCGATTCTTTTTCATATACGAACTTCCTCAGGTTGGGTACATCATTTGGATTGAATGGAGTATCGAGCCCCAAAATTAGTCCACTAAATTGTGCATGTTTGTTGGAACCGACTATTGATATCTTAGGGATATCAATGTCCATCAATACTGTCTGACTTTTTTCGGCTTCCTCATCTCTCTTTCTTTGTTATTCTTGTACTACTTTTTCTGCCGATTCTTTCACTGCTTTCTGTGTTGCTTCTGCTGCTGCAGTTTTTTTAGTCATTGCTATATTTTTCTCAACTTCCTGTTAGGCAGTTTCCTTTGCTGCGGCTTCTACTTTATCTTTGGATTTGACTTCTTCAACAATTTTCCTCTTTTTCTCTGCGGTGTCATTATTTTTCTTGTGAACCTTCTCTTTCTTCCTCCTCTTCTTATCCACTAGTGTCTCTTCTTTCTTTGTTGATCCAGAATGTGTAGAAGAGAAAACATGAGATGTACTTTCTGTTTTCTCTTCCTCTTCTTTCTTTCTGGCTTCTTCTCATGCTTTATTCTCATATTAAATCCTACCTAAGGGATTTCCTCGTCTTTTGATGGTGACCTCGTCATAATTTCTTGCACTGCGATGTACCTCCTCTTCCTCCTAGACTTTTGTTGTGTATTCCCAAGGTAAGCCTACCTTATTGAAATGTTATTTTATGACTCCCTTTGGGTCGTGTCTCCTGAACCTCTCCTCGTCAAAATGGTATGAGAGAAATGTGTTTACTTCTTCCTTTGCATGCTTGGTGTTTGAAAATTAGTATACACCAATGTAAAATGGGAGTGGTGGCCATATTTCCTAGTTTCATCGGTATAGCATCCCTCCTATTCCATGGATCACTATTTGATATGCCACCTCCCAGAGTACTAACTTGTTTGGTACAAAACAAGGGAGGAGATGGGGGGATTTCTTAGCACTATACACCTTGATATAAGTATTGTTCTCCATAAGGTAAAAATACCCGATCCTTTTGATGACAACTATTTCTTTTTCAGTCATACATGGAGCTGGTGTGCAAAATATGAACTCGTATAGAGGAGCGAGAAAGTGCTCACATATATTTTGGTACTCTGTTTTGTACTTGTTCTCCTAGAGGACCTTGCAGTATATGTGAATGGCTTCGTCTGATGGTTTCCATTTCCACCCCATATTTGGGTATTGGTGGTAAACACACATGATGCCCACGAGGTATGAAGACATTTAGAAGGGCGGGAAATTTCCCAACTGAGCTTCTAAAACTGCACTGATGGATTTTTTTAGGTTGGATGACAATATGTCATCCCAGTTAAATGATAATCCTTCATCCATGCAATAATAAATCAGAGGGATGCATGACAAGGATAACTAAGAGGCATCTTGCTCCCNTGCAAAATATGAACTCGTATAGAGGAGCGAGAAAGTGCTCACATATATTTTGGTACTCTGTTTTGTACTTGTTCTCCTAGAGGACCTTGCAGTATATGTGAATGGCTTCGTCTGATGGTTTCCATTTCCACCCCATATTTGGGTATTGGTGGTAAACACACATGATGCCCACGAGATATGAAGACATTTAGAAGGGCGGGAAATTTCCCAACTGAGCTTCTAAAACTGCACTGATGGATTTTTTTAGGTTGGATGACAATATGTCATCCCAGTTAAATGATAATCCTTCATCCATGCAATAATAAATCAGAGGGATGCATGACAAGGATAACTAAGAGGCATCTTGCTCCCCATATAGCCTGCATAGCATGGCTACCATATACTGATAAGGCATCCTTAACATTGTTGTATGGTACCCTCCCTTGGGTCTAAGTTTTAATTTATTGTCTGGCTTGTACCACCTGGGGAATAGCTCCTTAGTTATGTATTCGAACTCATCGAGAAGTTTGTTTTCAAGCTTCTTAGTCCCCTTCTCAAGATGATAACACATTGCTAAATCTTCGGGCCGAAACGATGCTATGGGTTAACTTCGAGAGTTACAAACATATATGTTCCCCAAATCTATGTGCTTCAATATCCAAGCAATGACATCAATGCAAGGGAACACAACAACACGAGCTACTAATCTGAATATTCCAGACCTTCTAATGTTCTTGAAGATCTTTAGTTCATCCTGGTCTTCGACATCTGTGGATAAGTTATTTTTTTTGAACATCTGATACACATCTCCCCATCTGTGTGTACATCCTTCCATGTCTAGGATTATAGAGGTGTCATCATACATGGCCTCAAAAGTTTCATGTTCATCTTCAATCTGTTGGCCACTTCCGGAGGCCTCAGTGGTTGGAACCTTGCTAGCCATTTTTTTCTCAGAGACAAGTTTGAACCTATAAGTTGAAGATGGGATTAGTGTAAGGATAAAAACATAATTGATATACAAAATAATATGTTTAAGTATATTCAACTACCTAAGGATTATCTTGAGCTGATGGTGGGTGGAAGATCATCATCCGATGACGAAAGTATAATAACAAGCATGGTAAGAAATTTTGATGAGATTTAGAGAAGAAATTGGTTTAAAATAAGTTCAAAAGGTTAAACCTAGATCAATTGGTGACAAGTCCTTCAAAGGCCATCGAAAAAGTTAGTATGAAAGGTTTTGATATGCTTAGTATACATCAAGCTAGTTGATAAGAAGACCACTGATGAAGGCGAGGGATCAAAATAATTGATGAAGTTATATTTAACTCCTTTGACGTATCGAAGGTGTTGGCAATAACTACTCAGAAAGCTCAAAGTGTGGTTCGAGAGAGTTTATATAAAATTCGTCAATAACTATCAGAAGAGTTTACATAAAATTTGTTGATAACTATAGGGATATTTTATATAAACTTCATCGATACCTATCAGGAGAGTTCACGGAAAATATTTCGATGGAGGTGGAGAAATTTGTATGAAATTCCTTGAGAACAATGAAAGACACATCATTTTCATGCTAGATATCGATGCAAGGTATATTTCAAACCTAGAATCACAACCCTAGTTGTAAGAAGTTTGTCCCTCTTTATTTAGGGGATTTTAAGTAGGTACTTAAAGAGATTTGGGTCTATGGATAACCCTTTACTAAGGTTGATGCCATGCTAATTTTTTGACAAGGTATTTGTATCGATAAAATCGGTTAGATTCCAGGGTCATGCGAGTATCATTGGGGGGTACATGACTGTGATGAAACATGAGTACAAGGCTCGGCTAAAAAGGTCCATGGTAATATTGATGGTTTATTGAGGAGATAACATAGGGTTATATCATGGGGAGAGGTGAAAAACATTACTGCAGAGGTATTTGGGAAAAATAGGGTTTCTAGAGAAATAGATAAGTCAAACAAATGAAACCTTAACCCTAGAATACTCAAAACAATGAAAAAATGGGTCCAAGATAATGTTAGGGCTTACCTAGTGAGCGTTCGACACGTGTAAGGTGTTGGGTGGTTTGAGAGAAAGGAGCTTTGTGATTGCTTCTTGTGGTAATATTATTCCTTTGACATTGAATGAAACAATAAGGGTCGAGGGAGAGAATCTCTTTATAGTCTTTGGGAAAGGTTCGACAATAAACGTGAGCAGGTGGACAATTTTTTAAAATTGGTTAAGTTGTTGTAAAGTCCTCTGATGTACATTGGAGGACTTCGTGGGAAGTTCTCCGATGTATCTCAGAGGATTTGACATGAAATGCATCGGTGTTCGTCAGAAAAAATGACAATGTAGACACTAAATCCTCCAATTTCATCGGAGGAATTTAAAGCATGTTGCATAATAGAAGTATCTTTCGTAAGAGAAAACAAAAATATGAACGAAGATTATCTGTGAGGTTGGAGGAAAATCCTCTAATATCCATAAGGGGAGTTGGTTTTAACTCCTTCCTTCGATGTACATCAGAGGAGTTTTCATCAACTTGTCCGAAAACCAAAATTTTGACTTAAATGTTTTCTCAAGTGCTCTAATTTGAAAAAAAAGAAAACTTGGCTGAAAATAGAAGCTTGAAGAGCATGTTCTTAGGAGGATAAACATCCATTAACAAGACACAAGTTGAGGAGTTTAAAAGTCAAAAAATACAAGGGAATCTATTTTCTTGGAGGGGTTATGTGAGTATATTACAAGAAAATGGAGGGTTGTAGTGCATGACACAACATGTGGTCATGTAACTACTTACTAGTGAATGAAAAAGGGTTCCCTTCTTGCATCAATATCACTCCAAGACCTCTGCATGAGGCATCACATGACAATACGTAAGTTCTAGTAAAATATGGGACTGCTAATATTGGATTCATGCACATGGAAGCCTTTAAAGCTGATAAATATTGTTCAATGAACTCACGCCAAACAAAGACATCCTTATTTAGTAGAGAGGTTAAGGGAGCATCAATGTTTCCATAATTTTCACAAACTTCCAGTATTAGATTGTAAGTAATAAGAATCCATGAAATCATTCTAGGGTCTTGGGATGGGGCCAATTTGTAGGTCCGTAACTTTCTTGGGATAAACTCATTCTTCCTCGCAACTTACCCAAGAAACCTTTGAAGCCCTAAAAACACATTTAGATCATTTCACAAATAACATGTAGTCTTGTAGGAGTTGCAATACTCTTTCAACATGATCTATGTGGTATTCCAATGTTTTGTTGTCGATTTAAGTATCATCAAAGAATACCAACATAAACTTGCATAGGAATGGTCGAAATATCTATAGTTTCACATTTTCACATTGGCCCCGACATTTCATCGTACCACCATTGGGGATAATAATTTCATGAAAATTAGATATGGGGTACATAATAATGGGTTTCTTGTGCCACTCTCCTATGAATAAAATTGTGGGTACTACCACTATCAATCAACATAATCACTTTGTAGTGATTAATGTATCCAATCAATTTCAAGGTTTGGGTTGCTGAGAAACTTTATAGGGCATGTAGATAAATTTTGGGTTCCTCACAAGGAACTTGCAAGGGGGATTCATCTTCCATGGGAGGGGTGGTGTATTCCAAGGTTAGTTTAGGAGTATCTTTTACATGAATGTTCTCTACATCCATTTGAAATAGTTTGTGTTCTTTACATTTATGCCCTTTGAAATATTTATCATCACAATTATAGCAAAGATAAAGGCATTAACATTCTGCCATCTCTTCGGGAGATAACTTGTGGATGTAGAATGACTATAAGTTGGATGAGTTGTGGTTAGTTCCCACAAGGGGGCTAGGGAAAGTGGTGAACAAATGTTTCTTGGTTTGTGCATTGATAATTATCTCAACTTATTTATATCTATCACAAGCTTCCAACCATGTGCTTGGGAACTACATCATTACATGTGATTAAATTGTTTCCTTGAGACCTTTGACGAAACATTCTTTAAAAAATGAATTATATATCCCCTCTGTATTGATTTCCAATTGATTAAAGGTGGTAATATGGTCCATAATTGTGGTAGTTTGGAATATTTTTGTCACATGCCCCAAATGGTGAATGTCACTTTCAAAATGAGCATAAAAAACTTACATCGGGTCTAGGCCATGTAGATTTTATAAGCATTCTTATACCATTACCACCACTGCCATCTTTTGATGTCCAAATATAAGACCCCAAATTTTAGTTTGTGTTGTTCATTGGTAATTCCATGGATAGAGAAATAATGTTCCATTTGGGTAACACACCCTAAGGGATCAGACCCATCAAATTTGTTCATGTCAACCTATAGAAAATGGTGACATTAATTGTGATCCTGAATGAACTATATTGGATCATTATATTATTTTTCATGTGTCTTGATGCTTTAAGAGTGGAAAAAATTGGAGGAAACAACTTGCAGGGTCATTTTAATTGCATGTCCCAGTTTGGAAAATTGGGGTTTGAAACCTTCCAGATCCCTTTTTAGGAATCAAACAATTTTTTTTGGGGTCAATTTTTTTTTAGCTTTAGTTAAGACCCGTTGACGCTATTCTACACATAGAGACCTTTCCAAGGGTGAAAAAATTGCATCAATATGATCTTGTATGCAAACGTTATGCCTCTCGCAAGTTGACCTACTGTGTTAGCCACCATGGTACAAGTGGATGCCATGTCCTCCCCCATTACTCATGCATATGGGGCTAGCAAAATATGTATTTTAATTAAGATTCCAGAGGGTCCAAAATCTTATCACAATTGAGGTTTGAGGAAGTCAAAACCCTGCCCCCAGATGGTTATCTAGCAATTTTAAATACTGAGCCGCTAGGAGGAGAAGGGGTTACAATATTTATGTTAAGTACCAAATATCTGAATACAAAAGAATAGACAATAGATCCAATAAGAATGTAGAAAAATCCACACTTTATTACTATAGAAAATCTTAAGGTAGGGAAACACCATACAATCGATCCTTTCAAGGAAAGGATTCACTCCTTATCAGTTGCCTCTTCGAGGGGGAAACATCCTAATGAGCTATGCTCCAAATACAATAATTATTCAACCTACCTATTACATTTTTTACACCCCTTTATATAATTCTACCTACCACCTAAGAACATTCTAGAAGAGTAAAATTCTAGTAGGTGGAACCTTCTAGTAATCCCTCTTACATTTATTTCATTTACACTAGGCCTTATTTATTAAAAGTTTCCTCCATACATAACAATACATGTCTAATATTATTTCCCTTGGGTACCTCCCTAGGTACCCCATATTATTCCCCTAGCTACACTACATTCCATCCCCCTTAGGAAAGCGTTGTCCTCAATTCTTGTTATGAGAAAGTACAACCATATACCGGGGTCCCATAGATAAGTATGGATCGATATGATGAAGTAGGCTGGAGAACCAGGGTCCCATGTAGAAGGGCAAGCCACCATGTTGAAGTAGTCCAAAATCACTTACCTCTTTGAGGGGGAAACTTCCAACAGAGAAAAGCTCAATTAAAAAATAATTCTCAAGACAAAACTTTACCATGCATTCTACTCTTATTTATACTATTTCTATCTTCTAATGACCATTCTGCAGGAAGATCTTTCTAGAAGTAGATGCTTCTATTAAGTCTTCTTACATTAGACATGATCACATTATTACATAGACCTTATTTACTAATGTCATCCTTTATTACATAGAAAACATATTATTCTACTTACTTGAGGGGTTAGTGAGGTTAGGTCCCTAACATGCCCTCCCCCTTGAAAAACATCCTTGTCCTCAAGGCATGATATGGGGAAACAATTGAATAATGGTAGTTGGCTCCCATGTGGCATCTTCCAATGGTGTATCCCTCTAGTGAACTAAAACTTCCTTGATTGTGCACTGATGGAGACAACACTCGCAGTGGTCAAGGAACGCTTGAGGCTGCAACTAAATGGAGCCTTCTTCATCCAATTCAGGGAGACCAATTTGACTCTAGCACTTGGTTCCAATAAATTTATTTAAGTAAGAAAGTCATTGGAACCAAATATCCGCAAATACAATCACCACAGGAGATACATAGAAGAATATAGAAATGAAAATTTTATTATATAAAACCCTTAGGGTATGGAAACACCCTACAAATGATCCTTTTAAGGAAGGTATCCACTCCTGATCACTTTCCTCTTTGAGGAGACAACCTCCTAATGAGATACACTCCAAATACAATACTTCTCAACCATGCCCCTTACATTGTGTTAATTTTCCTGGATTCAACCTTTGGTATGCTTTGATACCATGTTGAATTTTCTCCTACCCAACACTCGACAATTAATTCCAAATAAATGACTTATTGAATTAAAGCACAACTAAGTAATCAACTAAACATGTAGTAGAAGCATAAACAAGGAAACCAAATCAAGCACACATAAACACCAATATTTTTGGGTAGATACTCCTGAAAAAACCTCGGAGGGAAAACAAACATTGAGAATGATTTTGTTATGCTAGAAACATGACTAACATAACAAGGATAATGAACCATTGAGATAAGTACAACTACAAACAAACCTAGCAAATACTGACCTACTATACGAACCAAAACTGCATGCTTTTCAAGGTGTATGTGACTTTGCTTCAAAACATCCACGTATATACATGATTGTCTTCATTGAGACCCACATACATGTACAAAATTATGTATGACAAGCTCTATATGATACGACACTCTCATGTGGCTTCCTTTGACTTAAACCCACTTGCGCTGCCTTTGTTCTCTCTTCTCCTTGACCTGATCGCTAGATGAAAGTCCTTTTCCACCTATACAGGATATTGAATCACAGTCCTTTAGAATTGTTTGTTGTTCTCGAAAGGATGTTTTGTGACTTGAAAACTAATATTGATACATTTTTCAATGCCACCTGCTCAAGGATGAGGCAGATCTGCTTGCAAGTCATAGGACTTGCATAGAGTTCTAGTTGTTTTACAGTTTGTGAATGTCTCATCAAGATTGTCATGGTTTTCTAGTTCATTAACTGCACTTTCTAGATCACCCCATGTTGGATTAACATTATATGTAAATCTAGATTCATTGGTTTGTACTATAGTCTCAGAGGAAATATACGAAGCTTCCCATGTAGGGAAGCTATGTTTTAATGTGTTTTCATTTTGATCAAACATAACGTATAACAATAGTTTTTCTCTACAATAGTTTTCATAGTTAGTATGTTTGTTGTATTTGACAAAGCGTATTAAAGAGGGATTTTTTATTTTTTATATGGGTGCACCATTTTTTTCGTAATGCGATACGAACTCTGCTAAGCAGATATGCTTAATAGGAGATGGATGCTGGAGGTAATAATCAATAATATAGCGACATAGCACGCCCACTGAATTGTCAGGCTCTTGTTCTAGCAAAGACAATGGTTTAAGCACAAATGTGTGTTTCTCAAGTGGAGATGTGATTATGAAGGCACATTTACTTGAACTACAATTGAGGGGCAGGGAAGTGCAATGTGGACTGCTTGTTGAGAAAAAATTTGTTGAAGATTAAGTAATGTATTTCCAAGCGTACTTATCATTTGCATAACATCAATATGACTTCTTTCATGTTCTTTGCGTATTCTTCTGAATGCACTTATCATAGAATTGTCAACCTTTGTCATATATGAGGTACAATACGATGATTCAACATATGCATTGAGGACATACATGCATCTGTATTTGCATTCCAAATAACTGGCATGTCCTTGGAGAAATTGTTGTTCCAAATATGAGAAAATTTTCGTTTAAGAAAAACTATTGGTTGTTTAAGCGTACATTGTATGGCTTGGATGTACTCATCTTCTGTTAGATTTAGCTCTGTCAAGAAGTCATCGAATCTCATTAACTCATCAAAGTATCTTTTTTCTAGAAATGTGAACAAGGATTTAGATTTCTAAATGACAACATTGTCCTCTAAACTAAGTGGCTCTATGATTCTTGTTGTTCTCATTGGTGGCACAGGGAAGTTGTATCTGCAATGCGATTGTTTTTCATTTTTTACATCTTTTGTATGATAATGTCTATGAACTTTGCCAAGTTTTGGATCCAAATGATTTGTGTTGCATGTTATGTATTTGTCCACAAACTACTCGATCTGTGAGTTGTTGTCATTTCCATAGATAGGTACACCCTCTATCCACAACAGTGCGTGTTCATGCTCACTCCCCCTATTTTGGAACTCAGTCACAAAAAAGTAGTCCGATATTTTTTTGAAAAACGTTTCATCATGGCATATCAATTGTCTCAAAGAATTTATTCTATTTCTATAGTAGTGAGTACATGTCACTGGGTCTTTTCTTATGAGGTAGTCAATGTCATCATTTTCCAGTGCATCAATTTGTTTTTTCCTTTTCCTGTTCCTATACAATGCAGACATCGTAGCCACCATGGATCCCAACGAAGATATACACTTGTAAATGTGATGAAAAATGTTGGCGGTCCCAATTGTCGGATCATTGCAAAAATAATTTTCTTATTTTGTTGCAAATAGTCAGGAGAGATGCGAATGTTTTTGAAATCTATGTATCCAATATCAGATTTCAGGATTTTTTCTAGGTTTTCCTTGTACTTGACATTTTGGCCAATAAATTTATTCCTTGTAGTTGGCCTTTTCTTATTCTCACCCACATGCAATACAACACTTGCTCAATTATTATGCGCATTGTTTTGAATTTTTTTTGTTTGTTATGTGACAGGAGAAGTCACTGCTTGAATGTAGCAAATCCCATCAAACTAATTTATGGTATATGAATCATTCTGTAATGTCATTGGGATATGAATCTACATAGAACACTGTTGGGAAGTTCATTTCCTCAACATTTTTGTCCTTGAATATTCCAAGTGGACGTTTCCCCTCAGCAGGTGCAATTTCAAAAATCTTGTATTGCAAGTCACGAATGCACCGTGAGTCAGTGAATCCATTTATCAATGTTTCAACAATTATTTCATTCTCCTATTCATCGCTTGTATCAAATTCACTAGCAGTCTCGAGAGTCTGTGTAGAGCTGTCATCCCCTTCTCCAAGAACATTGTTCCAGTTCTCATTTATACAAATGTTTTGTGCTTTGTACAGGGCCCTAGAACATAATTCTTTTAATTCTTTCATGAGCACATGCACATGCACTTTACCTGGATGGGATGCATTCTTGTATTGCAAGCGTCTTTTGAGAGCTACAAAAATTGTCATTGTATCACTAATGAATTGTGGCAAGGATTTTTGCACAACATCTAGTTGGTCATGAACATTAATAATTGATCTTGTTAAGCCCATTTGGGGTCGTTTATAGCCCTAGGTTCTGATTTGTGCAAATGCAATTCACAGAGACACTAGTCTCTCTTCAAGTTATGTAAATGTACTTACATCTGGTAGTGGTGTATTACATCTTATTTGGTCAGGCATTGCAAAGTGTGGCGATTTTCCATTTTCAAGCGATCATTTGCATGGAAGACAAATATTGCCTCTGGAAATTTTTTTATCATTTGGTGTCAAGCCAAGGTATTCTGTTTCCAAATCATGCGTGAAAGACTTAGTGTTTTTTGCGAAATTCAATTGATCGCAAATTGCACATGCAATGGAACGAGTGTCTTTATTTTGTTTCATATATATCTATTTTTCATCTTTCTTCCATAGGGAAGTATGCGTAGAAATTGTTTGCCGGTTTTAATTGGTAGTAGTGCATGGTGTTGGCTCTAGTCCACAAAATGTGATTTTTTCCTCTTGGTTAGTACCATGACTATTGTGGGATATGTGGTCGTACCTGTTTCTCTCACGTATCTGTTTTTTAAAGATGTGGTAGGTTAACTTATGCTTTCCACTGGAAACTAGTTTCACTTGTTGACAAGCCATGTTGGAGGTGGAGTCAACATTTCTTATGAGCATTTCATCGTCACCGTCTCGATGATGCAAATTGTTATGTTGTTTTTCATTCGACATGTGTTGCTTGTTCTCAGCAGAAAATGCGAAAATGTGATTATGTTGTGCACGAACAATTTTTTTTAGGTTGTGATATGTCAGTTTCTGTCTAGAAGGAAGCGTAGTAATGTATTTTTTTCTCTCACATATGACCTTTTTCAAGTTGTGATAAGTTAGTATACGTATTTTGTTCAAGGTCTGGATGACCTCATGACAAATGGGATGAGTTTCATTCCGATTAAATAGCATGTGACGCTTATTCATATTCGATGTGGTTTGGGTGGCATTTAGACTTGATCTTGAACTGGTAGTATTTCTTATACTAACAATGTATTTTTTTCTCTCACATATGACCTTTTTCAAGTTGTGATAAATTAGTCTACGTTTTTTGTTCAAGGTCTGGATGACCTCATGACAACTGGGACGAGTTTCATTCTGATTAAATAGCATGCTACACTTATGCAGATTAGATGCGGTTTGGGTGGCATTGACATTGGACCCTGAACTGGTAGTATTTCCTATACTACCAATGTATTTTGTTTTTTCACGTATGACTTTTTTCAAGTTGTGATAAGTTAGTCTATGTTTTTTGTTTAAGCTTTGTATGGCCTCATCACAACTGGCACGAGTTTCATTCTCATTAAATAACATGTGTCATGTATGCATATTTGAAGTGGTTTGGGTGGCATGGACAGTGGACCCTGAACTAGTAGTATTTCTCATCAAAAGTTGATAATGGATATGTGGCATATCTGTTTTCAACGAAATGATGTCAATTGTTCAATCGTAGTTTGAATCAATACAACAGGAATGGACATTGCCATTTAACATGGCTGACCAGACCTGGATATTTACTCTGAATATGATAGATAGCCATTGGAAACATAATATTCCACCCTCTACATTTCCTTTCTCATATGGAAGTGCCATGTTTACAAGGTATTGTTGCCAATTTCCAATTGTCGGCATATTTTCTAGGAGATATGGTGAAAGGTGTTGATGCAAGAAGCTAAAAGCTGTTGGTTTTCTCCTATAATTGCATTGCAAAAGGATTGTACAGTGTAAATCCGCAATGAATGCACATCAAACTCTGTTGCTACCAAATAGAAAATTACAGTGAACATACTATCTCCACAACTAGATGCAACAATTGTCGTTATCTGCAAGCCATGGTAGTGTATACAATGCATAATTCATTTCCATTGTGATTCAAGGTCTTTGCAAATGAGGGACAAGTAAATATGAGGTCCTCCAAGATTGCATATGAATAATTTTCTATAGAGTAGTGGTTCATAATGACCATTGACATGATTGGCATCATGGAACAAGATGCAATATGGATCGCTAGATGCAGTTATGTTGAATAATAGATATCTTGTTTTTCTTGTCAATGACCATATTCCAATTGATATATTCAACCACTTGGACAGTCACCATATACAAAATGTATCTCCCCAAAGTCCCCTCTCACGTGCAGGCAGAATTGCATATGCAGACAACCACATCTTTGAAAAATACAAAGTGACATCATGTATTCCATGCAACTGGCAAAGAAAATCAGATGCCAATTCATATTGATATGACTCCTATGCCTCAACGTCGCCATTTTTTAAACAACGCAAGAAATAATCTATCAATCCATTGCGTAGGTTGGTTGAGGAATAACGAAAATGCAATAGAACTTGAAATGCATCGAAGAGGCAATCTCCTATAGTATACAAGAATGCATCCAATATAAAGAGCCCATTGCTATGCAATACCTGGTCAATGTTGTCATGTACAATGGAGTCTTTATCTATTTCATAGGACTCAACATCTATTACTTGTTTCATCTGTTAAGCTGTGATTTTCAAGATGTTTCTTAGCTATATTCAATTTATATGTAAATAGAGAAAAGAAAAAAGAAAAAAAGAAAACTATAAGTGCGGAACTGCATACCAATTCCACTATGTATCCTTCAACCTTATTCCTATCAAATTCAATCCCCCTAGTCGCTACAACAAATGACAAACAAACAAATGTACAATGAATAGTGAACCAAACAGAAGAGACAACACAAATGGAATAACACTATCAATTTTCTCAACACAAAGAACGAGTATTCAAGGAATATCATTTTTGAACCTATTCCATGCGTGCATCCTATAAGATTTTCAGTGGCAGAAGATGCTTTGCAAGACATAAACTCGACAGATGCTTGCCCCCTGTGACAACTCTGAATTCGTTTTCTAAACCCCTTTGCATTGCTATTTTCGAAACATATATGGGACGATATCTAGGATGTGGAAGTTGGCATATGTGATTGGAAGGGAACAACCTAGAAATAATGCACCAAATGCATGGTTTCTAGGAACATAAAATATGAGGAGAACATTCAATTTTCTTTTCTATATTTCACTGTAGCTGCAACATATGTGGGTTCTGTGTCCAACAAACATTCAAAGTGGAACAAGACATTTTGGAAGGGAACAGACTGAGAAAAATGCACCAAACGTATGGTTTCTACGAACATAAAATATGAGGAAAACATTGAGAAAAATGCACCAAACGTATGGTTTTCAGAAGCAGGGAAAATGATGAGTTTTTTTTTTATATGCCACTATGGTTGAGACAGAGGTGGGTTCTGTATAGAGCATTGATGTTCAAGAACAAGGACAAGATTCTGGTCGTAGCAGTCACACAGAAAGATGTTCTGCAATAGGATTTTGAGCCAGAGATTCCTAGTATTGAAAATTATTGCTTGCAAGTTGCAAATAACAAACAACAAACAAGGAATACCAATGAAACCATGGCACACAAGCTTACCCATGAACGAGGAACGATAGAAGCACAACTCCAAACCCTGCAAACTGCAACAACAGGTCCAACTGTAGATGCAGAACCCCAACCTTGCAAATTTGAAGCAAACAAGAGCAAGCAACAAACAACAAACTAGTGAACAAGCACCAAGAGGTCCAACTGTAGCTGCAGGACCTCAACTTTGCAAAGTTGAATAAAAAAACAACAAGCAACATCAAACGAACCAATGAACAAGCATCAACCAGTGAATCAGTAATGTCGGTGAAGAACAATATTGCCCAAATTCACTGTAGACAACACTGTATCAAAAAATCGGAGGAAATTGTATTGTAACACGCATGTTGAGTAAACATTTAAGGCTGTGAGGCCTGTTAGGTAAACACTTAAGGTTGTCAGAACCGTCGAAAGGCGTCGTGCTGTGAAAACATTTAAGAAAGAATGTAGTGTGGTAAGCCTCTTTACATACGCAATAATGACAATGTCTCTCCAAGCACACAACAATAAAGAAAAATAAATAATAATAATAATAATAATAATAATAATAACAATAGTTCGAACAATGGAGACTATACAATTTTTTTTTACTCAGAGGACAAAGTAATATGAAAACTGACTATCCATGCTCAAAACTTTGGATATCTAAACATTTGAATATGAATAGTACAAATTCAAAAAGACCGTAGATGATAAAAACTTTGGATATGCCAACATACAAAGCATTGGGAATAACGAAGCTGGCAGTAAGACCTCAAATCTATTATCCAATGAGATCATGACACATAAGGGCTTTTATTTTATTTTATAAAAAATAATGTTTTAGTTCTATAGTTCGAGCAATATAGATTATGCAAAACTTTGTAGTCAAACGGAAAACTGATATAAAGTCAACGAATTATCGAACGCTATAAACTTTGCATATCTAAACATTTCAATATGAATAGTACAAATTCAAAAAGACCGTAGATGATAAAAACTTTGGATATGCCAACATATAAATCATTGAGAATAGCAATGCTGGCAATAAGACCTCAAATCTATTATCCAATGAGATCATGACATATAAGAGTTTTTTTATTATATAAAAAATAATGTTTTTAGTTCTGTAGTTCGAACAATAGAATTATGCAAAAAATTGTAGTCAAATGACAAACTAATATAAAGTCAACGAATTATCGATCACTATAGTCCCTCTATGCCTTAGACAAGGATTGATAATAACTATTTGTTAGTTTGTAACCATAATATTAATATTAAGAGTAGAAATTGTAATGTTTATTTTATTATTGGAAATTTAGTAAGGATATTAAGAAAGACACTTTCTCCTAAACCTCATTTTTAACATACACTCTAAGTGGGCCTAATATATAGGTTGAGTGGGCCTAATGGTTAAGAACATGTGCTCTCTCCTAAAAGACCACAAGTTCAAATCTAGAGGGGGTAGTGTATGTGATTGTGACTACTACAAATGTATTTTAAACAACCAAAAATAATAATTTTGTGCAGATTTATGTTACTTTATTCAGACAAAAAATACCATTTAGTAAAACAATTAAACAACTCCTTTTTTCAGTAGTCACTTTCCAATCTTCTCTTAAATACCTACTTCAATACTCTTTTCCATCACATATAAACTACAGTAAGTAAATATACGAATGCATACCCATTTTGACAATTTTGGTATATTGCACTGTCAGAAACAATTTACTATAATTACATCTCGGATCCACAACGAATTAAAGTGAACAAATATTGCATGTATTACTTATATCTATTCTCTGGTAAATTTTCAAATTTATACCATTCTTTGTACACTTTATTAAATACAACTCAGAGACACGGCATGACAACCTCTGAATCAATGTTCACCGTTCACACAATCGATAATAAAACATATTCTGCAATGGGCGTATTGTTCATAGTTAGTTGACAGGTCCCATGGAAAGAGAAAGTGCCATGATTTTCTCCTCGTGCCCATGTGCAATCCACAGCAATCTGTAACCCACGGAATACATTCTATTCTTAATATCCACGAATAGATCTTTTACGATAAGAAGGTTTGCCACGCAAATTCAGTCTGTATGTACTTGGAAAGCTTCCCTGTATCATTCTACATGCATCACATTGACTAATGCCATTTCTATAATATAAATGAAGGATTTGATATAAACATCTAATTAATAATTAATATCACTTTTACATATAAATAACAATTTTATAATATTAATTCATGCCGTTGAGTAATACCACTTTTTTAATACAAATAAAGGATTTGATGTCGTATAACACTTAAATAATATAATTAATAAAAATATATAATTAATAAAAATATTATTTAAAAAAAATATAAATAACAATTAAGTATACTAACATATATTTACAACTTAAGTTTACATTATATATATATATATATATAAAAAGATATATGCCCATAAATTGTATATGGCACCACTCAAGATATGTATTGCAGTTTGCCATGATTTGAGATATATGGCACCACTCAAGATATGTATTGCACTTTGCCATGATTTAAGATTTAATCTTAGTACAAACATTGCATTCTTAATCAAATGAACATTTTATGAGTAATAATTATATTACTAATAAATTAATAAATGAGCATTGTAAGAAAATTTATTATAGATGATGTCATCATCAAATTTATGATGTTTTTTTAAGCTTAAGAGAATATAGAATAGTTGGTTCAAGATATTAGTGGGGAGTGAATACTTTTTTTTCAAATATCTGTGAGATAAATTTTCATTCTGATTCACTTATTAATAATAACATATTCTACATAAATTGTTGACAATCTTATGGGAATTGTTATAGTTTTACACAAAAGTCTATACGAAGGGTTAAAAAGAATCACAATTCTTTCTTAGACTAATAAAATAATCAAACATAATATGATGGTGTTGAAATGAAACTTTTAATCCTGAGGAACAATCCCAAGACTTTTTAATGAAGATAAATTGCATTCATAAATAGAATTATGTGTTTAGCATGCTAACTACTTAGAAGAATTAAAAGATTAATCTAAACATAAAGACATAGAAAGAAAGAGTACGTAAGGGTCCTTAGCCCTTTTGAGTGGGCTCTACCCAAGCATCACACAGAACCTTGAAAAGACTAATGTGATGAAAAATATAAAATATTCACTGATTCATCAAAGCAAGTACAACGATGGAGCAAAGCTCCAAGTTTTCAAGGTCTTTGAACAAATGACAAGATGTAATCTTTCAATTCTCAATCAAAAACTAACTCAAGGCAAGCCCTTGATTTTTATTTTTACTTCTAGGAAGATCAAATCTATCCTTTAATCCAGGAGGAATTTTGGGGCTATTCTCCCCAAGACTTCGTCAATTAGAATCCTCATCCTCTATTGGTTGTCTTATTGATTCTGAAGTTTGAGTTTCAGGAGGTTGGATTGAAATGACTCCTTAATATATGATAGCGAACTAGTGGTAGGTGACCCTTGTATTTCTCTGTGTGTTGGGACCTCCAACCTTCCATGTGTGGCTCAACTTGTTTATGTTAGGCTACAAACACAATATTATCATAAAAACTTAGCATAAGCATAACTTATCACATCAACTCAAATCATTCATTAAATAATTTTTGAATAACCACAATTTATATTAAGCATGGTAAAAAAGGTGATTTTTTAGATACATAAATGGTAAAAAAGTGTGTCGTTGATGGGCCTTTTGATAGATATTATATAGGCCCATCATTACACCCTAGATTAAGGTTTTGCACACCCTTGTGCAAACAAAAGGATGAGATTCCCCCTCTATACTATTGTTTCTAATACTCTATACACCTCTGTTTGATATCCCATTATGTATAACTACTACTAGCTCCTTGTTCATAGTATCCCCTAGTCCTTTCAACCTCTTCCCAGTCTTTCTTTTCTTTTTCCTTGTTTAATTCAGCTGGTGGGGTGTGTCGAAGGTTGTATGAGGAGAGGGGGATTAACCTTTAATCCAATCCACTTTACTTTTATCCTTGTTGTTTTTTATACCAGTGGGTTCTAAAGAATTCAAGCTGCAGAGTAGTGGGAGAATGTGGCTCCCTCATTTGGAGATCATGAGGTAAGGACTGCCACCTCCTATGGCAGGGTTATGCTACTTCTTCTCCTAGAAGTCTCAAAGTATATCCAAGGTGTTCCATAGCCGCTAATTGTTTCTCCTCCCAAATTGGGGCCACGTCTTGGTTTGAATAAAGAGTTTCATGGATGCCCAAGAAATACTTGGGTCTAGGAACTTCAACCCTGATCCGAAGGGAGATGTGGAGCTCTTCTTCCTTATACCTTTTTATCTCAGTTTCCCTGAGCTCCTCATGCCTCAACCAATATGGAAAATACATTATTTGCACATCCCCTACATATGGATCGAGAATCCATTTGTAGGGGTGAAAGAGCCTACCTTTCTCTTCTATGTTGTGGTCTTAGTATATTTGCACAAAGGATTTAAGAGTCTCAATAGAGCGATTAACTTACTGTGCTAAATTTTTAACTGGAATTTGTACCATTTTTCCTTTAGGGACAATGTGTATACTTTGGTTGGATGTATACAATTCCACATTTCTTGAGAGAATTGATCCATTATTTCCAAGGATGCCCCCATGAATTCAATCCTATCATTCTTATCAACCAACTCCCTTTTGGTTTCTTCCAGTTCTTTCCTCAATGTTTTGTTTTCCAACATTAATTTATTGCTATGCTTTGTTTCCTGCATATTTATGATTTGCAATTTTTCGTGTAGTTTCTAGAGTTCCTGCTCCAAATCCCTTTCATTAACTTATTTTTGTTTTCCCTTGTTTCATTTTTCCATCCTTTTCCATTGGAGAGATTTTGTCTCAAACTTCTCTAATTCTAGAAAAGTATAATGTAGAAGGGTGCTTGCTGGTTTTCTTTCTCTTGAAGCCCCCCCTCTTTCTAGTGATTTCTCTTTATGTGGTGATTTCTCCTTTTCATATGGTGTTTTCCCTTCCCCTCCTAGATCCTCTACAGGACTAGAGTCCTCAATTTTGATTGGGGTAGACAGGGGTGTTACCATTTTATCAGTGCTCTATGTTGCAGCCTTTTTCTTCGTGTAGGACTTCCTTCTACTCTGTTGAGTGGGATATTTGTATTTTAAATTTAAGGGGCTTGTCAGTGGTTTCTTTAGCTTTATAAAGGTTCCAAATACCTCTTTATTTGAAACCTTCATATTTACCTTCTTCTTCTTGCTCTTTTGCTCAAAGGATCCTATCTTTCTAGCCTTCTTTGTATTCCTCACATCTTCCCCTTCTTCTTCTTCAGGGATTTGTTCCCTCATGGATTCCTATGCCTACAACAAGGCCTACCTATTCATTTCTACAAAATATGCGAAGGGAATTGTTGTGACAAGCACTACAACCCTCCATTTTCTCTCTTTTATCTTGTGTAACCTATGGAAAATGGATCCCCTCACCTTTTTAGCCTAAGATAAATTCTTGTGGGTATCTCTCTCTAACTTAAGATCCTTAGAAGAATCATGTTTCCCTTAGGAAATCATGTTTGAATGAAAGTGTTTGAATACTTTGTTTTTAAATCCAAATAGTTGAAACCAACCAAGTTAATAAGAACTCCTACGATAAGAATCAGAGGAGTTACTTCAAACTCCTCTGATTCACATCAGAGGAGTTCTTTACTTCCTTGCCGATATCACTTGTTATCGTGCAAGTTAACAAAAAACTATTCCGATACGAATTGGAGGAGTTAGTTCTAAATAAAGGAGCGCGCTAATCCATTATGTTCGAACTCACGACTTATCTTCACCCTCCACGTGGCACTAAGATTAAGGTAAGGGCATATTTTCTCTTCTTATTTTTAGGGTTAGGGTTAGGGTTAGGGTTAGGGTTAGGGATTCTTTAAAATTCTTACCTGCCACGTCATTTTCCTTTCTTCCTCGCATCAATCAGTTGGTTCTCCCCACTACCATGTATTTAGTTAGATCTACAATCAACATATGCCAATACACTTTTCACCCTCTTACCATTACCACGACATTCCTCGCTCGGTAACATTGTTCTAGTTGGCCCTTATAGAGACAACGAAAACATCATTTTCTTCTACCTCATAATCAAGATCTCATTCGAGGCCCTAAGTCTTGCATAAGTCTTGCTAATCCATGCAGGTTTTGATCATAAGAGGTTTTGGTAACCCTCCCGATTTGATCATAATAGTTACAAGAAACTCTTCCGACCCTATGCTCGTTCACAAAGAAATCATACTTAGCTCTTGCTATCGAAACCCTTAGAGTTCTTGCTATCGAAATAATTGTTAAGCAATAACTCAAATCATTCATTAAATAATTTTCGAATAACCACACTTTATATTAAGCATGGTAAAAAAGGTGAGTTTTAAGATACATAAATGGTAAAAAGGTGTGTCGTTGATGGGCCTTTTGATAGATATTATATAGGCCCATCATTACCCCCTATCTTAAGGTTTTGCACACCCTTGCGCAAAAAAAAGGATGGGATGACCCCTCTATACTATTGTTTATAATACTCTATACACCTCTATTTGATATCCCATTATGTATAACTATTGTTAGCTCTTTGTTCATAGTATTCCTTAGTCCTTTCAACTTCTTCGCACTCTTTATTTTCTTTGTCCTTTTTTAAATCAATTGGTGGGAAATGTCGAAGGCTGTATGAGGAGAGGGGGATTAACCTTTTTAATCCAATCCACTTTACTTTTAGCCTTGTTTTTTTTTTAATAACAGGGGGTTCTAAAGAATTCAAACTGCAAAGCAGTGGGAGAAAGTGGTTCCCTCATTTGGATATCATGAGGTAAGGACTGCTACCTCGTATGGCAGGATTATTTTGCTTCTTCTCCCAGAAGCCTCAAAGTATCTTTAAGGTGTGCCATAACCTCTACTTGTTTCTCCTCCCAAATTGGGGCCACATCTTGGTTTGAAGAAATAGTTTCATGGATGCCCAATAAATACTTGGGTCTGGGACTTCAGCCTTGATCCAGAGGGGGATGTGGAGCTCTTCTTCTTTATACATTTTTATCTTAGTTTCCTCGAGCTCCTCATGCCTTAACCAATATGCAAAAGACATTATTTTCACGTCCCCTACATATGGATCATGAATCCATTTGTAGGGGTGAAAGAGCCTACCTTTCTCTTCTATGTTGTAGTATTGGTATATTTCCACAAACGATTTATGAGTCTCAATAGAGTGATTAGCTTACTGTGCTAATTTTTTAAACTAGAATTTGTACCATTATTCCTTTAGGGACACTGTGTATACTATGGTTGGTTGTATACAATTCCACATTTCTTGAGAGAATTGATCCATTATTTCCATGGATGCCCCCATGACTTCAATCCTATCATTCTTATCAACCAACTCCCTTTTGGTTTCTTCTAGATCTTTCCTTAATGTTTTGTTTTCCAACATCAATTTATTTCTACGTTTTGTTTCCTACATCTTTATGATTTGCAATTTTTCCTGTAGGTGCTAGAGTTGTTGCTCCAAATCCCTTGCATTACCTTATTTTTTTTTCCCTTGTTTCCTTTCGCCATCCTTTTCCATTGGAGGGATTTTGTCTCAACCTTCTCTAATTCTAGAAAAGTATAATGTAGAAGGGTGCTTATTGGTTTCATTTCTCTTGAAGTACCCTCTATTTATAGTGAGTTCTCTTTATGTGGTGATTTCTCCTTTTTCTGTGGTGTTTTCCCTTCCCCTCATGGATCCTCTACAGGACTAGAGGAATCCTCAATTTTGATTGGGGTGGATAGGGGTGTTACCATTTTATCTATGCTTTGTGTTGCAAACTTTTTCTTCCTGTAGGACTTCCTTCTTATTTTCTGAGTGGGATATTTGTCTTTTAACTTTAAGGGGATTTTCAGTGGTTTCTTTAGATTTATCAAGGTTCCAACTGCCTCTTTATTTGAAGCCTCCATCTTTACCTTCTTCTTATTTCTCCTTTTCTTGGAGGACCCTATCCTCCTAGCCTTCTTTGTATTCCTCACATCTTCCCCTTCTTATTCTTCATGGATTTGTTCCCTCATGGCATCCTATGCCTACAAGAAGGCCTACCTATCCATATCTACAAAATATACCTAGGGAATTGTTGAGACAGACACTACAACCCTCTGTTTTCTCTCTTTTATCTTGCATAACCTATGGAAAATGGAGCCCCTTACCTTTTGATCCTAAGAGAAATGATTGTGGGTCTCTCTCTCTAACTTAATATCCTTAGAAGAATCATGTTTCCCTTAGGAAATCATGCTTGAATGAAAGTGTTTGAAGACTTGGTTTTTAAAGCCAAACAATTGAAATCGACCAAGTTAATTTAAGAACTCCTCCGATAAGATCGAAGGAGTTACTTCAAACTCCTTTGATTCACATCGGAGGAGTTCTTTCCTTCCTCACCGATATCACTTGTTATCATGCAAGTTAAAAAAAAACTACTCCGATACGAATTGGAGGAGTTAGTTCTAACTCCTCCAATTCATATAAGAGGAATTTCTGCCATTGGCTCCAATATTATCGAAGAAATTAACTTCAGACTCTTCGACCTCAACTGCTCGACCTACCCGCATTTAATGATGAAACGACCAATAAGACAATTAAACAGAGGATAAACAAGGTTATTGTTATCTTTCTGAAGAGACCAAGTGAGAAATATTCCAAAACGTCGAGAACACCAATTTGTCCTATTCGAGTTCGCAACTTATCCGCACCCTCCATGTGGTGGTAGGATTCAGGTAAGGGAATCTTTGTTCTTCTAATTTTTAGGGTTAGGGTTAGGGTTATGGATTATTTAAAATTCCTACCTACAACATCGTTTTCCTTTCTTTCTCGCATCAATCAGTCATCTCTCCCCACTTCCATGTCTTTAGTTAGCTCTGCAATCAACATATGCCAACACACTTTTTACCCTCTTACCATTACCATGACATTCCTCGCTTGGAAACACTGTTCTAGATGACCCTAATAATGACCACGAAAACATATTTTTCTTCGACCTTAGAATGAATATCTCATTCGAGGCCCTAATTATTGCATAATTATTGCTAATCCATGCAGTTTTCAATCGAAAGAGGTCTTGGTAACCCTCCCAATGTGATCATAAGAGTTCCAAGAAAATCCTCCAACCCTACGCTCATTCACAAAGAAATCATACTTATCTCCTGCTCTCGAAACCCTTAGAGTTCATTCTATCGAAATAATTTTTACTAACTCCTCTGAACACATCGGAGGAGTTATTACTAACTCCTCTGATGCGGTCGTAGGAGCTGCAAATAATTTATTCTCATTACTTGGACCACTTGGATATAACACTTCTGACCATATTAGAGGAGTTATTACTAACTCCTCTAATATGATTAGAAGAGTTTCTATTAATATCCCCGATATTTATAAAGTCTAAAGATACTTGGTAAACCCTTCGGATGGCATATCAAGGTAATTGAAAATAACTCCTCCGACCACGATCATAGGATTTATCCTTAACCTCCCTGATCTGAGATTGTTCGAGTAGTTTCCACTTGCATTGGAAGATTTATTTCCTAGACCTATGATTTTTTCTTTTCAAATCCTAGTGTCCACCGTTTCCTCCCAAATGTTTTACCAGGTTGCTTAAACATGCCTACCATTATCCTGACATCCTTAGAGGATGACTCTCTATCTTATAATAGTCTCAATAATTCCTCTGGTATTTCAATCATTTAGTTGCATTGAATGGTATGTCATATCCTATTATGCACCCTAAACTTATCTTTTTGGCATGTTCTAACATGCCATCGCGAAAGAAAATGACAAGAAAGGCATCATGAGCTGAAGCCTATGGTAGTTCCCAACAAGTAGGAGAGCTAGAGAATATTGGGGCTACATATGATGATACAAATAGACTTCTAGAAAAGGATGGAGAAACCTTGAAATGGGGAGAAGCTTACCACATGTTCTAAAAATCAAATTTCTTTGCTAAAGATGAATATCCAGATGAGCTTAAAGCGTTCAAAAATATTAGAAAATCAGGGATCTTTAGGGTAGAAGCACATCCAACAGTTTTCCCTTGCGCAGATGCCATCTCCTGGATTTTGAAGAACACCGACATAAAAAATAGATACGTCTGCAACACAACAAAGGAGACTATAACTTCTTTTAGACCATAGTTTTTAGAAAAATGCTATCACAATGAGGAGGGAAGAAAAATATTGGATTGTAAACTCTCCAGTGAGTTTGAGTATACACCAAACAATTTGTTCCCCAAATGATATAAGGCAGAAAATAAGTTTAAATATAGACCTAAAATTCAGTACCTCATCAGTGCCTTAAGAAGACCCTACCAATATTTGGTAGCCATGTTGCGTGGGTTATATGGGGAATCTGATCTAACACAATTCCCCTTATCATACATGCCTCAGATTTATTATTGCGTATATGTGGGGACTTGTTGGCACAGGGGCAGAACCGGGGTTCAGTTCTAACAACGCACCAACAAGCCCTAACTACTGGCCCTTTCGACAACACCTACAAAGAAGATGCAGTCTCACCCGAAGTAGCTAAAGGGGGTTGTAGGACACCGGTGTCTACAACTAGAGGAAATGCAAAGTGGATCTAGGGAAACACTCTCACACAGATCTAGCTACTCTTTATCTTTCTTAATCCTACTTCGCATAGTATATCTCATATCTAAAAATATAATGCATTAATAGTATATCAGAGATCAGAAGAACACAACATAAATCACACACAACAATAGGATATACATGATTCACCCTCTCCCTAGGGCTACGTCCACATAACCATGCTTTATAATATATTAAGTGAAAGCATACAGTTCTATCTGCGCTCTTAGCTTGCATATCTCTCTCTTTCTCTCTCTTCCCTCCCTGCGCACCCAGCTGCAGGGTTGATCTTCACACCCAGATGAAGATCTTACAATACGAGAATGCTCTCTCTCTCACAACAACAATAATCACTCATAACATGTACGACTGTCGAATCAACAACAACAACAAAATCCCGATCCCAGGTCCTCTAGACCTTTATTTTTACATTACAATATCTCACCGACAACCTTAGGCCGAAACCTAGGTGTCAAAACCCTAAATACCAAAACCCTAGGTGTCTAAAACCCTAGGTCAACTTGACCTGTGTTTTTAGGGCTTCGCCAGCCTGTCTTTTATTCTTTCTTGTGAGGTGATACAAAGCATATATTGGTGGATTTTTCCACTTGCTGAGTTGTCCACCATCCATCTTCCTTTCTGATCTATCTTCCTCGATCTCCCCATCCAACATATTTCTTTCTCTTACTTCGCTTCATCATTTCTTCTCTTTTGGTCACTTCGACCCAATCTCAGTCAACTTGTCTTCTGTGCAGTTCACACTTCATGCTTCTTTCCTTAATCCTCACAACCTTCCATAACCAAGGATCAATAGGCCCCCAACAGTCACAGTTGACTCGTCCTGAGGCACTTTAGGTCTGAACCTTCTCTTTTTCTTCATCTTCGGACTGTGCAGGGTAGCCTGTGCTTTCTGCTCCGTCCCACCCTTCTTTCCTTGTGCAGACTGTATTTTGTGTATCTGGTACCCAGTTTCAACTACACCTGGTACCTGGACCCTTTTTCTCATGCTTCTACTAGGAGATATGAGGTAGCTGGTTGTCATAGTATAATTTCAACTAGCTCCCATTCACCAAACCTTCCTTCCATTCTCCATTCAAAGTTTTCAACTGCACAACTCCTCCTTATGTAACGTAAGCAACCTCATATGGCCCAAGCCAATGTGTCCTGAACTTCCTTGGATGCTTCATGAACTTGCTGTCGTATACCAATACCAGATCTCCTTGCTTGAAATATTTCTTCTGGATGTGCCTATCATGATAGGACTTTTCTCGTTCCTTCTGTACCTACTGATGGAATCCTGCAACAAATCGATCTTCTTCTAGTTCTACCAACTGCGCAATCCTCTCTTGAACAACGCCAGTGTTGTCCATATCGGTAAATGCTACAATTCTAAGACTAGGAACCAAATATTCCATAGGGACAATTGCTTCTAGGCCATACACCAACTTAAAGGGAGTCTGCATTGTTAGCTTCTTGCAAGTAGTTCTATAGGCCCATAGTATTGCTGGTACTCTCAAATCCCAGTCATCCCTGTTCACACTGTAAATCTTTGTCAGCATTGTCTCCAAGATTTTGTTGAAATATTCGACTATACCATTCTCCCACGGGTGGTAAGGAGTACTCTTTTGGTGATGAACTTCAAATTCCTGAGTCAAAGCTTCAATAGTCTTATTAATAAAGTGTGTGCCTTGATCACTCATCAGTGTCTCCAGGCATCCAAACCTGGTTATGATATCCTCAAATATAAATCGCACAGCTATGGTTGCACTACAATGCTTAACTGCTCTTTCTTCTACCCATCTTGGCAAATACTTTGTCGTAGTGATGATGTATCTAGCTCCTGCGCACTTCCTTGGTGGGTTTATAGGTCCCAAGAAATCAATTGCCCATTTCTCAAATTCCTGCAAAGTCAGTTGTGGTGCTAAAGGAATCTCATCTCTTCAGGAAGGCTTCCCAACTCTTTGGGATACATCGCAGGCTTTATAGTATTCCTTGGCATCTTTATGTAAAGTAGGCCACTAGAGGCCAACTCTAATAACCTTCTGCACTGTTTCTTTCCTTGTGTAGTATCCTCCTGCGATGCTTTTATGTGCTTCTACTAGAATCAATGGTCTTTCTGCCTCCATAATGCATCTCCTCAGGATCTCATCAGGTCCCATATTGTATAGCTATCTGGCTATATGTGAAAAATCTACAGCACATACTACCGATTGTTTCTTCTGGATGATTGTATATTCACTAGGTTCCATTCCTGTTGACAGGAACCGGACTATCTCAGCGAAGTGATCATCAATATTCCTAATGTCCAACAACTGTGCATCTGGTAGTGTATCCTCCAAACTAGTAGGTTCCTCTCCATGCTCTAACCTAGACAAATGATCAGGTCCCTAGTTCATTCTCGCTGGCTTGAACACAATCTCAAAATCATATTCCTGTAATAACAGTAGCCATCTACATATTCTTCCCCCCAGCACTGGCTTGTTGACTAGGTATTTAAATGTAGAGTGATCAGTGAACATCTTGAAGTGGCCTCCCAACAAGTAGTGATGAAACTTCTACAATGCATACACCATGACTAAACCTTCTCTCTGACTGGTGGTGTAATTTATCTCAACTGTTGAGAGCTTCCTACTAGGAAAGGCTAACAGGTGGTCAATATATCTTGCTCCTGGTTGGGCTAACACTACTCCTAGTGCAATAGAATATGCATCGACATGCACATGAAATTACTTTCTCCAATCTAGGAAAACCAGAATAGGCGTAGTAACCATTTTCTGTTTTAGTGTGTCGAAGCTCTGTTGACATTCCTTTGTCCATTGAAACTGACAATATTTCTTCAGAAGATTCTCCATAGGTGCTTTAATCTGTGCATATCCCTTAATGAACTTCCTGTAGTATCCAATATATCCCAACATAGTGTGCAACTGTCTAATTGAAGTAGGAGGGGGTAGATCAACAATAATGGCAATCTTGGACGGATCTACCAACAACCCCTGCTTACACATAATATGGCCCAACAACACTCCAAAGGATGAAAAGAAGATACACTTTTTCAGATTTAGGGTAATATGACATTGCCTGCACTTATCCAACATTAGTCGTAAACATTCAATATGATTTTGTAATAAGCTAAAAATAATCCAATCATCAAAATAGGCTTCCAAAAATTTATGTAAGAACTCCTTGAATGCTTCGACCACCACCCTGAAAAATATGGCTAGTGCATTCCTCAATCCAAAAGGCATCATTGTATACTAGTAGGAACCCCATTCTGTTGCAAATGTGGTCATATGGAAATCTTCCTTGGAAATCCTGATCTGGTGGTAACCTGAAAATCCATTTGTAAAGGAATATACCTCCTGTCCTCCTACATTATCTAACACTTCTCCTATAAACGATGTAGGGAATGGGTCATGCAAATAGGCATCATTCAGCTTCCTGATGTCTACACAGATCTTGATTTCTCCTGTTTTCTTATCTTGTACCACCATAGGACTAATCCACTATGACTCTTCAATAGGTTCTATGATTCCTGCTTCCAACATTCTGTCTAATTCAATCTTCACTTTCTCCTTATATTTGGGATTCAATCTGTAGGGTCTTTGCTTGACTAGCCTTGCATCTAGTTTCAAGGGGATCTTCATCTCTCCCATGGGCCCTTTTATTCCCTTCATATCAGTGAACTTGGTTGGGAACAGGTCCTGATATTCATGCAGTAATTTTGTGATCTTATCAATGGTGGCATCATCCCAGTAATCTCCAACATTAGCAAGCTTAGGTGCTTTCTCTGTTCCAATATTAACTTTCTTGATTTTGAAAGGTAGTTCGACTCCTGGTCCTTCTACGTCTCTCTGTCCTTCCGTTTCTGCGATGTTCACATTCCTAGGATCATCGTCTTCATCGACATTGATATTGTAACATCCTTGCAGTTTTTGAAGAGGTGCAGTCCATTCATCCTCTTCTTGCTCCATAAGGAGGCTAGGTGCCTCCTCAAAGACTTTTTGTCTGACAACTTGTAGAGCTTGATCCACTGTGGGACACTCACTTTCAAATTAAAATGTAGCTACAAAGTTTTGAGTCATACTCTACCAATCTAAAGTGGCGAGGCATAGTTTTGCTTGAAGATACCTATTGATAGGCATTGTGTCTAGAGTATTGATGAATTTATGCACCCACTGTTATCGAGGAATGCTACTTCAGGCCTCCTCACAACCTCACACATGGTCCTTCGAAAAGATTTGACCTGTGTATCTAACTTCACATCCTTCACTGTTGTATGAAAATCACGTTTTCATCAAAGTGTGACATCGTATCTAGTCTGTGATGTTCTTTTTATGTGTCCCCCACCATCTTGATGTAGTAGGTTTCAAAGCCTCATCTAGTGCCAACAATCTCTATTGTACTGGTACAATTTATTCAAATTCTAGTAAGAACGTTTCTAAGTGATTTAAACCATCAAATGTGGGAAAGTTATTTACTTCTGTGCCAATCCAACGAACTTCCTTGGTCAATCTGGAACATCTCCACGCAGAAACTTCATAGATTTTGTTCTGCCAGTTCTCCAATGCTTCTTCTAAGTCTAATGAGCATACACTGTCACTTCGCTAGATTAAATACCCATCTTCTATAGGATTAATGTAGTCCTGCTGTCTTGCTGTTAATTTATATATATTCTCTAGCTCATATGAGTGGTCTTCTTCTCTGATGGGTTCTCTGTATCTTTGACCTTCATAAGAATCTAGAGGTGCAATGACCCTAAGGCCATCACCTTCAAATTTCATTCTTCTTTTCTTTAAGTCAACAACAATGGAATTGTTGAAAGCCCAATCGATTCCTAACAACGCAGGATAAGGATAACTATCATCAACTATCTCAATCACCTCGAAGTCCACAAATGTTCTTACCCCAACGATGTCCACAAGGACATTCTCCAGCCTACCAAAGGGACTTACTTCCTGCTGATTATCCATCCTAAGCCTGATAGGGGAATATATCAACTTAGGTTTTCCCATCAGTTCCCAGGTTTGTTTTGTCATAACATTGACCTCCAATCCTAAGTTGAGGACCACATAATCTATATCATAATCTCCAATTTGAGCATTAAGGTGTAGTTCCTTATTTTCCCTTCTCGTTTTGGATAGTTGATGTACTACTTTTTTCAGTAGAGGATCTACCCTTCCTATCTCATACTGTCTAATCAAATTTTGTATTTCTTGTATGGATTTTTCATCCTTAATCAAATTAATGCAAGTACATAAGAATTCCATAAGTCAGCTTATCTCTTTTCCTTCTCTGGGAGAAGCAGACTGATCAAAGGCCAGGGTAATTCCACATTCTCTCACTTCTGGTTGTGCCTTTGATGAATAAGCCTAATCTCTTCCAAACTTTTTTCTTGCCTCTTCAAATGTTAGCTTCTCTTTCTTTGGATCGAACTCTTGTGTCTTCTCTGCAACTCTTCTAACTCTTGATTCTTCTGTAATCTTCCTTGGAGTCACCATGTCTTCTCCTGTAGCAGTGCCTCCTCTAGTGATAATGGAGACTCTAGGATCCACTTCGCGAGTTTCTACTAAGATTAGTTGTACTTGTTGGTTCCATCCTCGTATTTCCCAAACTTTGGCTAATAGCATAGGACAATCTTCTATGACAGATTGGTAGGTGTCTAGACATATTTTTGCATGTAATAACATCTCCAGGGTGATGTCTATTTCTACATACCTTGCACCAAGGTAGAGTAACCTACTTCAAAGGGCTCGAGGCTCCTGAAGCCAAGTACTCCTGGAATAGGTGACAATTCTCCTTATCATGACCTTCTGTTTTTCATATGATACACCAAATATCTTCTTTTTTATCTTTTCCCTTATCCTTATTCATATCTTCGACCTACAGTGATAAGCTATTTAGCTGACTCAAAATTTGACTCATACCTGAGCTCGACTCTCCCATAGGGGATGATTCTAGTTTCATGGCGATCTCTAGTGCCTCAGCTTGAAAAGCAATCTTCTGTTGCATCAGAGAGAATATGATGTGTGGTAAGAGGGAAACAATGAACCATTCTTTATTTTTTTCGTACGGAATCTGAAAACTCAAATGACCTGTCAAGTCTTAAATCTCTAATCAAACTCCCAAACAGGTTCAACTACTTTCTGCTTGATTTCTTTCAACTTTGTGATGCACCGTGACTCCGACTTGGATTTCTTGAATTTTGCAATCAATGTAGTCTTGATCTTGTTCAGTGGTTTCAGCTGGACAACTCCTTGGATAAACTTCATGTACCATCTCAGTGTGCGTTCTCTTAATGTAGTACTAAACTGATCTCTCTTAATAGCTTCATCGATGACATTCTTAATACTCCATACAACTTTCCATAAGAACCAATATTGATCAGTATATTCATATCCATCTCCCCTAAAGGTGGGTAACCTCATCTCATCTTCCATAGATATTCCTAGGGTTCCTGACTGAGTATGCACTGAACCACTTGTACCAGTTCTCTGAGTGTTCTGATAACTTAGGTTGATCTAGTTACTTAATGTTGTTAAAACAATAGGAGGTGTAATAGTACTTACTTCAACAGTCTGCGCAGTCCCTAAAGTTTCTGACTCTTCTCGGTGAGTTTCTTCAGTCTTCCCTTCTTCTACCCTAGAGGACTTTGAATGTTCCTTGTTTAGTATCTCTTCTTCTTCTCCACTGTAGAACCCTTCTTCTTGTGCTGGTGGTTCGTGATTCTGCTCGAACAAGTTCACCAGAGGAACTTCTCTGAAAGTTCTCCCACTACACGTGTGTCCGACCTCTTTGACGTTGTCACTGTTTGAATTCTTGAACATTAGCTTTTCAATATAACCCACTACTGTATCTTCAAAATGTTCTTCTCATGCAATAAAATCTTGATCTTCAACTTCAAGAAGTGTAAAAATTTTCCTCTCAGTCCCTTAAAGAAATATCTCTCTGCTTGGCTATATGATTCTACTCTATCAATAACAAACTCAGTGATATACCCTCCAATGGTACTATCAAACCAGTGATCTACTGCTCTTGACACGACGTTATCAACTCTCTTGACCTTCTTTATCAACGTCGATGTCCAAACCAAAGGCGGTCTGAGTCTGATCTCAAACTGGGTATCTTCTAATCTAGCTAGCCACTCGTATAGCTCCTTATGAATTCCTCCAAAGAAAATCTTATGTATATCAGTAAAGATATACCTTCCCAACCAATCCTCTGTGATAAGATTAGGTTTCTTATTCTGAGCTTCAACGAATTCCTTCTCTTGTTCTTCTATCCACTTCTGAATCTTTGTCTTCTATGGAAGCCACCTTGACATTCCTCAAGAAAATCCTGGTCCTGGCAACAGAATCATTTGTTGGCACAGGGGCAGACCCGTGGTTTAGTTCTAATAGCGCACCAACAAGCCATAACTAATGGCCCTTTCAGAAACACCTGCAAAGAAGATGCAGTCTCACCCGAAGTAGCTAAAGGGGGTTGCAGGACAGAGGTGTCTTCAAGCAGAGGAAATGAAAAGTGGATCCAGGGAAACACTCTCACACAAATCTAGCTACTCTTGATCTTTCTTAAGCCTACTTCACACAGTATATCTTATATCTAACACTATAACACATTAACAGTATATAAGAGGTCAGAAGAACACAACATCAATCACACACAACAACAGGATATACGTGGTTCACCCTCTCCCTAGGGCTACATCCACATAACTGTTCTTTATAATATATTAAGTGAAAGCATACACTTCTATCCGCGCTCTTATCTTGCATATCTCTCTCTTTATCTCTCTTCCCTCCCTGTGCACCCAGCTGCAGGGTTGATCTTCGCACCCAGCTGAAGATCTTACAATACAAGAATGCTCTCTCGCTAACAATACTTCTCTCTCACAACAACAATAATCACTCATAACATGCATGCATGTCGAATCAACAACAACAACAACCCGATCCTAGGTCCTTTATTTATACATTACAATAGCTCACCAACAACCTTAGGCGAAAACCTAGTTGTCAAAACCCTAAATACCAAAACTCTAAGTGTCTAAAACCCTAGGTCAACTTGACCCACGTTTTTAGGACTTCTGCCAACCCGTCTTTCCTTATTTCTTGCGAGGTGATCCAAAGCATCTATTGGTAGCTTTTCCACTTGATGAGTTGTCCACGATCCATCTTCATGACAGTTGTCTTCCTCAATCTCCCGAGTCAACGACTTGCTTTCTCTTACTTTGCTCGATCTTTTCTTCTCTTTGAGCTAAACAATCCTGGGTTAGCTTGTCTTCTGTGTAGCTCTCACTTCATGCTTCTCAATCTCAGTTAGCTTGTCTTCTGTGTAGCTCTCACTTCATGCTTCTTTCCTTAATTCTCGCAACCTTCCATAACCAAGGGCCAACGAGATTTCATTCAATTGGGAAAATTTATTGTCTGAGAATCTCACTGCTGCTATATCCATAGTAAAGCAAGCCCAACAAGTAACGTTCCCCAGCTTCCATATGTCCTTGTACCTCCTGGACATAATGTGTACACATCACAAGTACCCTAACATGGGATGGAGTTGGTTTTCTGCTGACCCCACAATTCACATATATTGTAAAGTTCTCTGGGAGAAAAAATACCATGTAGAGTACCAAAGGATATGCAAACACTTCCTTGCTCCATTACATGAGTTGATCTTTTGCACCACTCTCATGTGCATGACCGAGAAATCCATAGCAGTTATAAGAAGGATTGTGGATTGGTATCTCATGGAGCATGGTACTTACATAAGAATATATGGTTCGATGAAGCCACCACATCTACTTCCATTATTCGTACTCGACAAGCTCGTCCTTCAGGAAGTAGAATATCAAACTATTATACACCTAGTACTTCATGCATGGATCCTATGAGGTACAAATCGAAAAATATGGGATTTATCTAAACCCCAAAATATCCCAGGAAGAGGTAGATACCCTTCTTTCCTATCACTTTGGGGAAGAGATATTTAGGAGACATGATCCAAAGGGTATTATCAAGGAACATTTCAATAACATCAAGTTTCCTTATTAGTATACTATAGATCTTTGGGAAGAATAAGAAGTACATCGCAACTCCAGGAGATATGATGAATTTATTTTCAATAGGCATGGCCAACCAAAGGGAAGAATTGTAGATGAGGAAAAGTCAAGGGAAGCAACTAGGAAAGAGGCAGAACAAGAAGATGTTCAACACATTTCCACTATTTCTAGCTCAAAAAATTAGGGACCTGTAGAAGAGGTACCAGGAGAGAAAAATAGGAGGGACAAAGAAAACGTTCTAAAAAATAAAAATGACACGAGAAAGAAGAAGTGAAATATTTAGGTTGACAAAGCTAGAGCTAAAGATAAGGAAGAAGAAAAAGCTGCAGTAGAACAAGAAATTAAGGAATGAGCAGCAGTGGAGCAAGCGGAGAAAGAGACAAAAGAAACAACATACAAAGTTGATGAAGAAGAAAGATAAAAGAAAAACATATAGGATAGAAGATATGACACACACCCCATGGAGGTGGACACCCTAGGAAGATTTGTTGCAGGTATAGAAACACATTTTAAAGGAAACAGTTTAGGACTCGGGATTTGGGATCCATTTCATCTAAGAAAAATACTAGATCTAAGGAGCTTCACTTATGACAGTAAGACCGGTAGGATCATGTAGGATTGGGTAAAGAAAGTGCCAGTAACTGAATAATCCCCTATCTCAGTTGTTACCCATGTCCCAGTCATAGGATATGTCAGAGAAGACCCCATTTCCACAGCTAAATATAGATTCTCCTTTATGAATGTCAATTTAGACAACATACAAATATTATGACGACAAAATGAAGACAAGGAGTCAAGGATTATATAAATGGAGAAAATACTTCAGTAGGTAAATATTGATGAGAGGAGCCTCCAAATCTTAAAAATCAGTGTTGCAAAGGTAAAATATGAGTTAGAAGGAGCTATCATTGACATGTATGCCCATCAACACCTCTTCCAATATGCAGCTGCAATAGTCATTGAGAAAAATAATAAAGTACATATGAAGTTGTCGCAATACAACACCATTTGCAAATGCGTATTAGACATAGAAAAATGGATAGAAGAGAATACATATGTGCCACCTAATCTTTACCGACCATAAAAAGTGGAGAGAAATACATAATTGTATGCACTATATCGTTTCCAGCAGATAGGAAAGAAGGATGAAAGAGAAGTCACCAAATCCATGGAAATATGCTTGAGGATCCATAAATTTTCTCAAGAACTGATCAGGAATGGTCGGCTCCAAAGAATACATGAACATGGGAATAAACTGGTAATAGAAGAAATGGTGAATTCAGTACATGATAGCACCAATCGAAGGAAGTAGTTGAAGCAACTACCTTCGTCTCCACATACCTCATTGACCAACACTTGCTACAACCAGTAAAGCTTCATACCATGGTACAAGATTTCATGATGAGATTGGAAAAGGATATGGGCACTCTTGAGGACAATATCGCTTTGATAAACGCAACATTAGAACAACTGACGTACAAAAGGATTGCATCACTAGATTATCAGTTGGAAGTTTGGACAACCTACCTGAGTAGAACAAATCCATATGAAAAGGAAAAAAATACCTATCTTTTGTTTCATCCTTTTCCTAACCAATGCCAATTTTTTCCCATCATGTACACTTGTCATTAGGGATGAGAAAGTGAATTGTTTTTTGTAACATTTCCTTCAATAAGAATATGAAGAGTCACATAGGAGTTTCTAAACATTTTTATAAGACATAATAGAACCCTATTGCAAGGGACTTTTTGGCTTTTCAGGTAAAGTATAGATTCAAGAACCGATTCAAGGAATTATACTTTGTTTATGAATATTGAGAATCCCTCAAGGTCAATTTTTATGGAAGGAATTATTTTGTATGAACAAATTTGAGCTAAGAACTACTTCTGGTGAAGATGGACACTGTTCCTATGGACTGTAAGAATTATATGTTTTTATAGATTAACTCTCTTACAATCTGTGTTATTCTTCACTTTAGAGTATTCCTTTAAATATCTCAATGCCTTGATATTTATGAGTTGTTAACATATGCGTTATTGTAATCTAAACTGCTCTGGTTATACGTACTTGTATACACTTGTTTCTGATCTTGCTCTTTTATCTCAGTTATATGTGTAGAAGTCGTTCATAATTTGTTTTCATTTTTACAACTCACTGGTCACTTTAGTATGCTCCTAGATAGGATGGTTAAAGTAGGTTAGTGTTAATTTATCTTGCATTTCATACATAGTCTTCATCTACATATTTACATTGCATATCCACTCATCATCCACCCTCATTGGAAAACCGGTCCACAACTGGCCAAAACCCCTAAAATATAGTAACAATGGCAGCAAGGCAAAATTCCGGTTGGGTCTCCTAATCCAAATGATGTATAGTCTAGTTGGGACTATGTACCGGGGAGCACCCTTTATTGTAGTCAGGAAAATTCAGACCCATCAATAGAGTTGGCGCTAGAAGGAGGGCCATATTTTATGGCTTACATAAATGAATTAAAAAACAACTGAAATCATTCTTCAACAAGTAATCGTGATCCCAATCCTGTTTCGTTCCCTCGAGTTGAATCTGACCAAGAAATCATCTACGAATATTTGAAACCCACTTTTGGAAGTGCCTTTGGCAGCCTGGAAACAAGCACCAAGACTTAGTTTCACATACCTTAGGAAGGATTCCACGAAACCCATAGGATAACCCGCGTTTACGCGAAACTGATTGGTAAATTGCCTACAAACTCTGAGTTACCTAGGAGGAAAGAGACCCATGTAGAATGACCCATGATAAGTCCTGATTTTTACGTTGAATCTATAGATGGCCTCATATAAATCGCTTTGCACGAAGTCCTAGTACCCTTGATCCAAGTGATACATTTTCTACTTGAAACCGACGAGGAACTTGAAGGTGAACAACCGTAAATTATCTTAGAACAGTTAATGGGAGAAAACATAAACCAAAGAGAAGTTATACCTCGATGGAGGACCCAAGGATCTCTCAATATGGATGGACAACTACATAAAATTCCAAGAAAATATGATAGGATCCTCCAAAAATTTGATCCAGACAAACCCGGGTCCCCGAACGATCATGTCAATAATTTCTTTTTAGCCATACATCTTCTAGGTGTTGAACATGATGATGTAGTTTGCAGGTTGTTTCCTTACACTTTTTTTGGGAGAGCCTCTCTAGTTGGTATTTCATCCTACCTGCTAGGTCTATTACTGATTGGGATATTTTCGAAAGGATCTTTATGAGAAAATTAAAATCTAGAGAGAGAAAAATAATTTCATCTCTACATAACGAATTAGGGGATATCAGAATGGACAAGAGATAAAGAGTAAAGTACTCTAACCAAATATGTTTCAATGTCTTAATGAAGTTTCCTCATGATGTATCTCCTTCTCAGTTGTTAGCTATTGAGTATTACATAGATGCATTAATCCCTTCGATAGGGCTGTTTGTAAAACGAGATAACATAAACACATTAGCACTCAACTTTGATGAAGTCAAGACTATGGGAAGAGATTTATCTACATATGGTCAACATTCATGTTACAAGGAAAGTAAGACAGTCGGGAAGAAACCAATGCTATTAACCAAACCACCTGACAGGAAGTCAAATGACATTGACAATGTGGTCAAAATGGTTAAGAAGTTATCTAATGAAGTTGTGGACCTTTAAAAGAATGTCGGTGAAGGATCATCAAAACCTCAGACTTTTCACTCGTTCTTCAAGAAACCAGATACCACAACCACCTAAATCAACTTAGATAACTTTAGTAATGATAATTTTTATTCCTATAATCACCAAAATCACCTAGAGCGAGCTTTCCCTCATTGGGTCAACTCTATGACCCTGGTGATAAATCAATTTCTAGATGAACAAATTTTGGATGATGAAATCCAAGCACAAGCCACTATTTATGTTGTTGATGAATCTCCCCAAGAATATTCTATTCCCTTTTTGGACTAGTGTCCAAAATCAGACAATGAGAAGATTGAAGAAATCCTTTCGAGAGATATGCAAGTTGTCAAAGATGCTACTCCAAAAATTTATAACTTACGCAGAAAAAGCCGAGTTCCTAACACTGCTTCCTCCAAATAAGACAACATCCCTCTTATTAAAATCACACCATCCCCTATTCTTCCAAAACAAAATGACGCAAACCAACGGAATAATAATAATAAGGCTGGAAAAATTGTCTTAGCAAGTAAAGATAAACCAAGCACATCTAGTTCAACTGGGAATGATGTTAATGTTAACATAACAACATACAATAAAAATATAGTGGAGGAAAAATTTGGTCATACTATAAGTACCCTTGACTACAATGTAATTGAAGACATGAAGAAAACAAAAGATAATATTTCCATGTACAACATATGCTCTTTAACACAACAACAAAATCTCCTACGCCATGCTTTCAAGCCTCATGATACTAAAAAAGGAACTGTTGCTGCCACTAAAAGACTCATACCCGAAAGCGATGCACAAGAGATACATAAAGTTGAAATAACAACAACTATCAATGCAGCAAGTATAAGCACCTTTTCAAAATCTTAGGTACCACCTTTCCCGCTCACTTAAAAAATTTCTAATTTCAATGTACAGAATTATTTAGTAGATTCGGGTGCCTCTTTCAGTATTATGACTTTTTCTATCTGCCAAAAAATAATTGTTGTTCCACAAATAATGAAAATCAAGATCATACAACTAGAAATGATGGATGTTAAAGTAAAAGGTGAACTCAGAGATGGTTTAATTGGGTTATCATCTGACCCCAGGGTTCATCGAGCCATAGACATAGTTGTTGTAGATATACCAGAGAGTTACGGTTTTATCTTAAGAAGAGATTGGTCATCCATGATTCAAGGTTATTTTTCTATCGATTGGTACCATTTGTGGCTTCTGCATAAAGAAAAATCCAATCAAATTCGTGTAAACAATGCGGCACACATGAAACATAAGGTAACAAAACTAGAAGGAAAAAATGAACCAGTAAGTTTTGCACATTCCATTTTGGGTAATTATGTTTTTGAAATTGACTACAATTGTTATGAAGCACAAGCATCCGAGATACCACCATAATTACAATTAGGACTCCACCCACGAATCCAAAATAGTGCCTTCCCAATATTAACTAACTTAGGATTTAGTTCAACTAAAAGAGACTAAGATTCTTGACATGTGGACCATGTTCTTTGATGGCTCTAAAATAGAGGATGGAGCTAAAGAAGGATGTGTTCTAATCAACCCTAGCTAGGGAAAAACGCTTATATCATGCCACTTAGAATTTGAATGCACCAAGAACACAACCAAATACGAAGCATTATTTTAGGGCCTTAAAAAGGCCATTGACCTTCAGGTGAAATGTATTAAGGTGTTTTGTGATTCCAAAATCATCATTCGATAGGTAAGAAGCACTATTCACTCCATGTCTCTGCATCTAAAATCTTATCAACAAGAGATATGGAATTTTCTTTATTCGTTTGATCTATTTAATATTACTTCTATACCCCGTGATCAAAATATAGATGCAGATATATTGGCCAACGCAACATCTAGATTTATGCCCCCCGATGATTGGTTTTCTATTGAAATGATGTTTAGGCCCTCCATACCAAAAAATATCACAATTTGGAGAGTATTGGATAGCGACACTCAGATTATCAACTTTGTTACTAGTTTGGACACATTCCAAGATTCAGTGATCGATGGTGAGATAGATCGGCAAGAGTTACAAACTTATCGGGAAGAGACTAACAAGATAAAGAAAAATTATGTTCTGAAGAACGTTTTGACTCTTGAGAAAATATTTTATTTACAATCCAATTTCAAGAGGCCATCCTATTTGAAGACCAACAGTTCTACTATGATGCATTTATTAGTCAATTTGGGAATTGTTGGTTGTGGAGCCTGATTATCTTCCTGATTCATAGGTATTTTTTTTCAATCGTGTTTATAATCCATGAAGACTTTACACCCCAAAATAATGTACAGTCCTCCACGCGAGGGAGTGTAGGGGGGGTTACCCCCCTCCCTCCCCATGCGAGGTCCGGAGGAAAGCGGGCTTCCGGTGCAGGTTCGGAAGAGAAGCCCTTGAAGAAAAAATTTCCTTTTAAATTTATATTGTAATTTCATAGTAAATATGGATCGTTCATTATAAGGTCGCAGATATGATGGTAGAAGTTATGTTAGGGTTTTTTTCCCTAGAAGGCAACCCTCTTTTATGAGGGATATTTATTGTGGCTATGTAATATTGCGAATATTGTATTCTGAGTGAGGAGATTGTGAAAGAAAGAAGAGGAAGTTACAGTGGGTGTGTTGTAGGTTGTATCCCTTCATTTGTTGGATAATAATAAAGGAAGGACCTGGAAATTTCTTTGGTGGACATATCCCACATTGGGTGAACCACGTATATATGTGTCTCTATTGTATTATGTATCTTTTGGGTTTTATTTCCACATTTGTTTTATTTTATTTCTCTGCGATCATGTTTTTCCAACAAGAACATCTGAGTATCCTAAATATGTTAATATGGGCACCTGTTGTTCAGATGTAGAAAATCACACATTTACAAAGTTGTTTAAGAAGTATCAAGATGTTTTTTCATGGACGTATGATGATCTGAAAACATATGACATGCGTATAATACAACACATGATTTCCATCAACGAAGCTATCAAGAATTTCCAGTAAAATATTCGAAAGATACATCCAACTCTCGAACCCATTATACAAAAGGAACTAAAAACATTATTGGATGCCTGAATCATTTTCAAAGTTAGACATTCAACTTGGGTTTCCAATCCGGTGCCCGTATGAAAAAAGTTTGGAGTAATTAGCATTTGTATGGATTTTAGAAATCTTGATCGTGCTTCTGTAAAAGACAATTACCTAGTTCCCCCAATGGAACACATTCCACAATTTATCTCTGGATCCAAACTATTCTCTCTATTAGACGAGTTTTCATGATATAATTGGGTTCTTGTAGCAGAATCCGACCGATTTAAAACCACCTTACGAACTGTTAACACTCTGTAAATTTTGTCCGGCTGATAGACAAACGATAGAAGTAACTGTTTTAACCTACTTTAGAGCTAGGTACTAGCATGATTAACTCAGAGAGGGATCTCCCGTGTCACTAGGTATTTCTTTGGCAATCAGTGGCTAGATTCAGATTGTTTTGGGGGTTTTTATAAAGTTTTATGGAAAAGAAAGGGAGGGACTCTTAGGGAAATGGATTCGAAATTATGAAAGTGAAGGAAAAAAATGACTGGCCGGTAGAACTCTCCATAGGATAAAGGATAAATGAGGCAATGAATCTGAGTTGTTAATTGAGTTTAAGCAGGGTGTAAGAAGAAAGAAAAAACAAATAACTGCATCAGAGCATTACTGAAATGAATTCTGAATTAGTTAAGAGGAAATTCACACAGTTTAAATTGCTTAAGATGAGAGCATCACAAGATGCATTTTGATCTTTTAACTATCCAATTTAAACATAAGACAATGCAAATGGAAATAAAGAACACAGGAAATACATATGATGAGAGAAGACAAAACTCATATCACCACCATTATAATCTTTTCATAGAGGCTTCAAAATCTTCTGCATATGTATTCAATTCAGCTCCAGAAAATGACAATGTAGTTCAAAATAACTAAGAAGGTTCCCTTGCACTTCTGCCAACATTAATTCATTCAAAACTCCTAGTACTTATATAGTTCGATTATAATGGCTAAAGATGAAGCATTTCAATTTCTAAAACTGACTAAAATAATTACAAGCCAACGATTTCGGCAGGAAAACCGACTTACAATGATTTAAACAAAAAATGTTTCATAAACTAGGGACAGATCACTCTCACTGCTCGGCTTCCTTTGTGACAGATGTCTTGCTATGATCTCCTGTCGAACTTGCTAGTTTGGTGACACCTGGAGGTTACTTATTGGTCCCTGGAAAACTGCATTTCCTCCTACCCAACCGCATGATCTCCTTCCATTGTGAGTCAGAAGGAATCTTGTAATCCATCATTTCCTTTATCAAAATCTCCAGATCATCAAAAGTAGCATAATATATAGTTGGCAGTCCGGTCTTTACTGTCTTAGATTGATTCAAAATCTCAAAGTCTGCGGCCAAATATTCCACCAAATTGGGTCCCTTCAGGTTCTCTTCCAGGCCTTCAAATTTGGAATGATCCATTTTGCACTTAGTGAGGAGAGAATTGTATTCCTCTTGATCGTATAATTTCCCTTTACCATCCCAAAATGGTGGGAGGCCCTTGATAAACAATTTTTCAAATGTATCCTTAAACTCTTGTATACTCTGTTCTATTTAGACAGCTTTGGTTTGAACCGACTTGAGAAAATTGTTCTTAGCGATGATTCTCCTAGCCCAAATGATTAGTGCAGTTCTGTATTTTACCCCAATGGTCTGAAGATCAGTACTGGGCACAAAGTTTAGCAAATTAATAGCGTTCTGGGCCCATTCCAAAGCCTTTTTCGCAAGTGTCTCAGTAACAACAATACATCTTCTTCGGTCAGTGATAGCTATGATGTCTTTGTCATTTATAAAATTCATATAAACCCTGAACTTAGCAACTTCAATAGTAACAATGTCCCAGATTACATGTTTATCTCCTTGCAACAATACTTTCCCCTTCAACCTCATCTTCATCTTTTTCACCCTTTCTTGCAAATCTGATTCTCCTTTTGGAATTGGGACATCTTTTCATCCTTCATTTTCATCTCTTGCTGCATATTTTCTATGACATAGCCTGATCTCCCCTGTCTTTAAGATTACTAGAGACATAGCCTGAACCAATCCATTAATGCTTGATCTAGTTTCTATAGTAGAAGGGACAATAGGAACCATGTCTGATTTTGTTTCCTTTCCTTGTGACCAACTTTCTTTTTCCTTTTCCAACTGTAATACTTTGGCTTTGTAATTTAGTGCTTCCTGTCTAAATGTATCCTTTTATTTCTCTAGAGAAACTAGCTCTAATGTCTATGGATGTTCTATGGTAGACATCTTCAGCTTCTTCTTCAGGATTTGGATCATCTTCTCTTTCTCAACTAAAGAATCTTTTACCCCTTGAGGGCCTTCAGATTCAAATCTTTTGACTTGTGTCTGCAACGCTCTGCTGGATGCTTTTTCCTGCTTCAATTGTCCATACAATTTGAGCGCATGGATTGTCAGTCTTGAAACCCTCAGACTCAGACTCAGGTATTCTGAATATAGCATTTCACTAGCGTTTTTGTGGAACTTTACCTTGTCTTGGGCACCAATATTTTCATAATGCAGCTTGATTTCAGACACTTTATCCTCATCTGCCACCACTATGTTAAAAGTCTTTCTTTCTACATCCCTGACTAAGAATAGGGAAGAATTATGCTGTGTGATTATTTCTACCTTGGGTAACAAATCTTTTATTTCACTATTGGCCATATTTCCTTTCACAACATACTGATTCGCTAAATCTTCTTTGGATTGGTAAATTGCCCCAGGTGTCTTGCTAAAGATATGTTGCTTGCTGCCGAAATCCCTTGAGCTACTTTCACCTTGTGGCATGCTCTATGTATTAGCTTCTTCCTTTTTGGTTCTGCTCTCCACCATTTCCATACTCATTTTCTCCTTAGGTTCTTCCTCCTCTAGGTTTACTATTTGTGGGGACTGTGTGATGTTCGCCTTCTTGAGAACATTTTGCTGACTACTGGTGCCCAAGGCCTCTAAACTACTCCTCTTGTTATAAATACTCATCCTTGGAGCTTTAATAATCAACCTTGGAGGAGTTTTCTGTGTTTGGATATGTTGTGGGGATGACTCTATTTGTTGTGTCTGAGCAGGTTACAAAGTCACTTCCATATCCACACAGGTTTCCAGATTTTCCAGTGTATCAAATCCTTCAACATGATCATGCTCACAGGGGACTTGTCTCCTCATCAGTCTTCTCTTTGATATGACCTGATGTAGATCATATTTCCTCCCTTGTAACTGTGAAAATTCAAATTCCTTGATCTTGGCCTGGATCTGAGGCAAACATGATCTAGTTTTTACCACAAAGGGTCCTATTATGAAGGGAAAATTTAAGTTAGATGTTTTGTGCATCTTCAAAAAATGTTATGTTTCTGAGATGATTCTTTGCCTAATGAATTCTAGGGAAAAGACTCTGGGAGTCAAGAAAACAGGAAAAAGGTAAGGTCCTTCCTGATAACCATATACCCAAATCACAGTAGAGTGCATGAACAACACCCAATCTCCTATCCTATTATTTGGATTAGGCTTTAAATAACTTTTAATTTCTTCCAAAACCCTTGGTAGGCCAGTGCTGAAGATCAAGCTATAAACTCTGGACATGATCTTGTTTATAAAAATGAGCATTGTGATCCTTTTTCATTTAGTCGAGATGAATGCAGCTTCAGGGAAATCTGTCTTATTTGTTTCTAGGAACATTCTTAGCAAGTGCGTTTGATACCTGAAGTGTCTCAGTGAATTGAAATTTACCAGCTATTTGTGCATATTTTCAGCGACGAACTCTTCAAAAATAATATAGACCGACTGACTAGACTCTGACTGAAAAAATATCAACAGGAAACTCAACATGACCTCTACTACAAACTTGTCATTTTCTAATCCTAGAATTTGACTGAGTATGGAGCAGGCCCACTGGACCTCAATAACCATGATGCTTACACTGATAGGTAACGGAAGAATCTCAGAATGATGTTCGGGTTTAAGAATGGTCTATAAAAATAGGGTTTTGACTTTGGGGGGGGGCATTCTCTATAGATTGTGATTAGTTTCTCTTCCTCGAAGGGCTCCGACACCGCGGGGGAAGACTCTGGTATACTGAGGGCGTGTCTAATTGGCAGGCTATCTATTTCGCATAAGACCTCTGACCCTAACTTATTCAAAATGACCTTTTCTTCTTGTGAATACTTTTTTGCACACTAGCTCATGAACTTTGGGAAAGGGAAAGAGACTTTGACGACGTAAGGAGTAATGGAGGCTTGGGCCGCTTCAAGGAAGGGTATTCATTTCCCGAAATTGTCTAACAAATTGGCCTTGGATACAGAAATGGGCGAGACAGTAATTTCCGTGTCTAATACATCGAAGTCCCTGTCAATTAGGACTTCTTATTTAGAGGAGGGGTCTTGCACTATTATGGATAAAAAGACAGGATTCATGGCCATGATGATAAACACCTGTGAATCAACAAAGAATGTGCGAGTTTGGTTCACTGTTGAGCTTCAGTTTTGAACAGAGCATTTGTGCCAATTTTCAAATGTTCGAATGATTTGAAATATCGTAAAATAATGACCGAGGCCCTCCTTTTATATGCACTTTTCGATATCGGGGGCGAGACAAAATGGTTTTGGGTAGACCAATTTTTGCATCGATATGGATCTGGAGGCACCATGTGTTTGCGAGGTGAAACCACAATATTTTCCTCGGCCCTATCTCAAGTGATTAACCTTCGTGCTATTTCCTCACCTGATATGTCTCCTGACCGTCAATCTGGGTTGTTTAATATCTATGGTCCGCCGGGCCCCATCAACTTCCACACCTCCGCTATATTGGCCCTTCTTTTCTAGATGTGACATGATCCTCCAAACTATCGTGCCTCCACCCTGATGTATCTCCTCGCCAACTTTCGAGACTTGCATTCCATTAAAGGAAAATTGTTATGGTGATAACATAGGCTCCAACTAGGGATGCTATCCTCCCTGGGAGGTAGAAAAGAACGGTAGATTAAGTGCCTACCCATTAGGAAGTGATTTATTCGTGTAGTCTTAATCCACCAACCGTTATTCAAAAAACTCAAAATTGATCCAGCACAGCTCAGGGCCTTCACCTCGGGCTTCAACTATGCTTCTTTTATTCCAACTTCTTCATGCGAAAAGAAAACATAAAACAATTATGTACAATGAATGGAAGGGGTTATGATGTTTAAATGATATAATGCTTGAGAAACCTTCCATTCATATCCCTCCTCCAATGATGTCTCCATTACTCTCCTGTAGTATGTAGGCGTTACTTCCACGGTATGCCGCAATTTTGAACGGGCCCAACCATAGGTGATCAAATTTCTCATGTTTTCCCTTATCTTCATTTCTGGTGTCCCATTTTAGTACCAAGTCTCCTGGTTTGAAGTTATCCACCTTGGTATGTCTGTCGAAAGCCTATTTGATCTTGTCTTGGTGTAGTTGAGTATTACCGAAATCTTTTTCTCTGGTTTGCTTTACACTTATGAGTTTATCCTTCCTTCTTTGTGTGGCATCTATCTCTGCATCTTTCTCCTGCAACAGTCTCATTACTGGCAACCCCAATGTAGTAGGACAAATTGCTTCAGTTCCATAGATGATATAGAAAGGTGAGGTGGCGATGGACCTCTTTGGGGTGATTCTATCAACCCATAATGCATGACTGAGCTTTTTGTGCCAAGCCTTTTTATTTTCTTGCAACAATTTTTTTATAATTCTGGTGAGGCTCTTCTTTGATGACTCAGCTAACCCATTTCCCTGAGGGTAATAAGAAGTGGAGTGGCCAAGTGTTATGTTGTAGTCACTGCAAAATTTCTCCATCCTTTTAGACTTAAAGGTTGTTGCGTTGTCTATGATGATTTTGATTGGACATCCAAACCTAGATAAAATATTTTCTTCCAAAAATTGGATGATGACAACATCTGTTGCTTGCATGGTGGGTACTGCCTCGATCCATTTAGTGAAATAATTTTTTGCTGTTAGAATCCACTTGTGTTGGGATGAAAACTATGGATGTATTTCCCCTATGAAGTGAAGATCCCACTATCTAAAATGAGCTTCCAGAGAGATGGGCTTCAAAGGCAGAGGTTGTAATTTGTTTTTTCCTTCAAAAATCTGACATTCATGGCATCTTGAAACCCCTTTATAGACATCAAAAAAGATGTTGGGATAATAGAACCCATCTCACAATATTTTGTGCACAGTGATTTTCCAATAATGATGACCTCCACAGTCACCCTTATGAAACTCTTTGATGGTCTTCTCATCTTCCTCTTCTAGCAAACAACTCAGTAAAATTCCCCCAGGATCCTTCCAATATAGGGATTGATTTACTATACAAAATTTTGCTGCTTTCAGTTTCAAGAACGTTACCTTTGTTTTACTTAATTAAAGAGAAGCCTGCAAATTGTTCAAAACAAAGATGATATCTGCATACCATGTGGAGTCAATAAATTTATGGGATATTTRTGGAGTCACCCTCTCCTCTTTTKCACATTCTGACAGGTCTATGACRAAATTTATTCCTAAGAGATCACAATTGGTCTGTGCCATCAACTTCGCAAGCCCCTKTCCTTTGATCAACTTGGTGGGTTTGATATCAAGTTCATATTCTAATAGCACTACTATCCATTTTCCCCTCTTTCCTTCAGGATCAGGCTGGGTTAAGATGTCTTTCACTGAGCTKCTAGGTGCATAAGCAATAGTATGGGAATGCAGGATGTAAACTCTGAATTCTTTCAAGGACTTGACTAAAGAATATGSTTTCTTCTCCATGATGTCATACTTTAGAGGAGCATACCTCAACGTCKTTTTGTAATATGCTATGGGTTTCTCAAAATTTTGGTCATCTTTCTGGAGTAAAAGACCARTAATTGTGTGTTCTGAGGTAAAGGAGAACAATATGAAATCCTTTTCAAAATTAGGACTGGCCGATACTGGAGCATTTCTCAATGCCACCTTGATGTCTTCAAAGGAATTTCTAGCTTCAGGAATCCATTTTATTTCATTTTCCTTCTTGAGCATGCTGGTAATATGTTTTATGATTTCATCCAAATTAGGGATGAATCTTCTCATAAAATTCACTTTTCCCAAGAAACATTGTACCTCCTTTTTACTTCTGGGTATGCCAATTTTCAAGATTCCTTCAACTTTGCTGGGATCCAATTTTATCCCCTCTTTCGAAATAATATGACCCATCATTTTTCCTTCTTCCATGGCAAAATTTGACTTCTTGGGATTCAATAATATACCAAACTTCCAACATTTTTCAAATGCCTTTCTTAGAGGCTTGAGGTGTTCCTCATCTGAGGCAGAATACACAGTGATATCATCCAAGTAGATAACAATGAACTTGTCCTTCTCGTCAAGAAAATTTATGTCCATAGATCTATGAAATGTTGCCCCTGCATTCATGAGCCCAAAAGGTATCTTGGCATACATGAATGTTCCCCAAGGTGTTGTGAATGTTGTCTTTTATTGATCATCAGGATGCACCATAATGTGATTATACCCAAAGAAACCATCCAACATTGACATTTTTTGCGAGCCTAACACCTTTTGTAAAATGTGATCCATCTTAGGCAATGGGTAGCTGTCCTTTAGAGACACCTTGTTTAGATTTCTAAAATCTACACACAACCTGATCTCTCCACTCTTTTTTCTAACTAGCACCATATTTTCCACCCATTTGGAAAATCTCAGGGATACTATGATTTTGGCTTCAAATAGATTCTTTACTTCTTTCTCAATCAAGGGTAGCAACAAAGGGTTTATCCTTCTTAGTTTCTGTTTGAATGTCTTGTGGTCTTCCTTTATTGGGATAACATGTTGAATTATACTGGTATCATAGACTTTCAGCTCATCATAGCTCCAAACAAAAACATTAGGGAATTATTTCATTAATTTGACATACCTTTCCTTGACCGCAGGGTTGAGTGTTTTGGACAACTTAATGATCTTTGGATCTTTTGGAGTCCCAATATTGCAATATTCCACATCCCCTTCATTTACTGTAATCTTTGGACTTCTAGCCACATCATTATTATCAAAGAGTTTCTCCAACGGGACCAGCCTCTTGGGAATGATATTTCTCTTTAGGTGAATGCTATCTCTGCCTGCAATCTGATTTTCGAAGTAACCATCTGTGGTGAAAGAAGCTACATCTAATTCTTCATCACAATATTCATCATAAATGTTCAAATTCTCGAATTCGTTCTCCATATTGAGGAAGCTTTCTATTTGTTTTTCGTCTTCAAAAACTTGCCAATGCTTCATATTATTTGGTACTGCTGGCATGTACTTGACCTCAACCTTGTATCTTTTGTCAGGAAAAATTGTAACTTTGAAAATTGTTGCTGAGGTAGCCAAGGCATCAACAACCTGATTCCGTTCTGTTGGAATTGCTGAAATATTACACTCTGGAAAATTCTGAAGTAGGTCTGGTACCAGATTTATATAAGCCCTCAGTCTGGGGTGTTTTTCTTGGTATATGCCTTTGATTTGATTTATAATTAGCTCAGAGTCTCCATGTGCATCAATTCTCTCAGCACCCAATTCTTCCAAAACTTTCAACCCCAATATTAATGCTTCATATTCTGCCATGTTATTTGTGCACTCAAAAACAAGTTTATAAGAACACAATTTCGAATCTTCTTTGGGGTGATTAATCCAAACGCTATCTCCCGCTACATCTCTGTAGGCAACCCCATCAAAACTCATCTTCCATACCTATTCTTTTGCTTCATCCTGCTGTTTTGAATACTCTTCAATCTGTTGATTAGATTTCTCAGTCACATCAATTTCTGGTTCATTTTCTTCGCAACACAGGTCATTGAGGAAAATGGAATATCCCAACTTGGTTTCCACAAAGTAGATGGGATGATTACTTGGTTGTGACTTGTTTCTGACCATGTACTTAAGCAAAACCTCTCTGTACAATATTTTGTCTTGACCAAAGACAAGGATAGTGGCGTATGACATGTCCATCTGTTGAGTTCCCTTTAATTTTGCAGCCCATGACCTAGACATCAACATGCCAAATTTGGAGGGATATCAACAACCACTACGTCCATAACCATGTTCTTTGCTGGGATTTGTGCCAAACACACCACCAGATCTTTGATCAGGCCAAGGCATTTCACCTTTCTTGAATCGAAATAAAATAAATATTTATAAGTTCTTGTGACGTCCAGGACCAATTGTTCCACGACCACTTTGGGCATTAGGTTGTGAGATTCTCCCGAATCCAACATAGCATTGTGCAGAGTCATATCATGGATTTTCATACTGACATAAAAAGGGGGAAATTATTCAGTATCAACATTTTCTTCTACTCTTGTTCCAAATAAGATGGTTGGGTGATCATCTTGTATGTTCAGTGTATAGGAGGTTTGTTCCATGTTAAGTATCCTGATAATCTGATTTCTATATTCGCTATTCTTGATTAATTCATTAAATGGTACACAAATTTTGATTTTGGCCATCTCACTTTCAAAATTAAAAGAGGATGAGGTATTCTCTACCTCTTTGGTGACTATTTCTTTCCTTGCCTCCAATATTATCCTATGTGTTTCTTCTTTCCTCTTATCCTTTGTCCAGTACCCTTTGCAACAAGAATCCTTCGTAGTGAGTCTTTGCCAAGTAGTCACTTTACAGCCGGAATATTTTTTGGGCTTACTTGAAGAGGGTATGTTAATCTGAGCTTATTTTTTGGGGTTTCCCTTTGGAGGATTTGGAGTTACCTTTTGATTTCAAAGTTTATATTGTCTTTTAAATTGCATGATGGAATTTTGCAATCCTGTCTGGTAATCTTCCCTTTCTACTGACAACCTTTCCTCCTCATCTTGCAAAAATATCTCACTTTCATCACATGAATTGGTCATGTTCTTCGTTAGTAAAAAATTGCCTCTACCTCTTTGTCATCACAACAATTCATGTTGTCTTTAAAATACCATCATAATCCTCAGATACATAACTATTTTGGAAAGGGAGGCCTTATTTGTTGTTCTCCCTTGATTTCCTTGGTTTCCCTGATTCACCTGGTCTGCTTGATTCGCCTGATTTTCCTGATTCCACTGATTTCTTGGATCTCTTTATATATAATTTGTGGGATTTTTGGTCTCCTCGGATTTCTGGGTGGGGCTTCAACCTGTTCTCTGGGGTTAGGTATGTTACCTAGAGTCATCCTTTTCATCATTCTCTCGAGGGATGATTTTAAGGATGAAATTTATTTTAAATGTAGAAACCTTGGCAGATAATTACTAATCCTTCATATGCCAACTATAAATGTTTTACTAATCCTTCATATGCCAACTATAAATGTTTGGCGATATTTTTGTAAAAATATTCAAATTTCTAAGGATTCTATATAGTTTTTATAAAATTTTGGTGATTTTTAAGGTAAAATAATTTTATCCTATAGAATTTGGGTGAATCATTTTTAAAATAACGAATCTCTATTTTGGAAAAACCATGGAAAATTAGCCCATGAGAGAAATTTAGCCCCTAAAATCATCCTGGAAATTTCTCTCCATGGTTCTCATCATTGTCTCAAACCTTTCTTCTGATGTTTGTGAGGTTGAAGGTTTTTCCTTCTCTTGAGTTTTGTTCATGTCCCTGCTAGAACCATCTTTTATCTTTCCCGAAGACATTAGATTCACTTTGACTTCTATGGAATCAACCATCATATCATCTAATGTAGTATATCTTCGTTCTCTTAATAGTAAATCAAAATCACTTTCAAAATAATCAACATATCTAAGCTGAGCAGCTTTAGGGGGGGGGTTTACCTCAACAGGAATTGAATTATAGACCTTCCTGAATCTCGCTGAAAAATCTTGTACTGTTTCGTCAGGTGAACTCTTCATGTTGTTGTACTGGGTCAACAACTGAAGGGGATTTTTCTTGTCTCCCTATTTTGCAAGGAATATGGTTTCAAAGGCCTTGAAATATATGATACTAGCTGCTGGAAGGGTTATGAACCACTTCCTCACTTCTCCTGAAAGACTTTGTGTAAACAACCTCATTTTCACATCTTCAAAGTCCACCTCTTCCAAGTATATGAAATCATTAAACCAATCTAGATGCTTTTGGGCTGATATGTTGCCTTCAACATCATACAGTTTGATCCTTAGGTTATAATCTTGAGATAAATCATGCAGTTGAGTAGGCAATATGAGGGGAGAAAATCTAGCTTCCATGACTGTTGTGAGGGGTCGGAGTGGATGTTGGTTCTGAGCGAGGATTACTATAGGCCTAGCAGATGCGGATAAAATCAAATCGTGGAATCTCTTTTTGTCAAATATGGTCTTGCTTAAACAAGATTTAGATTTATTTCTGAATAGAGCTTGCTCAAATTTTACGTCAAACTCAAGGTCTTAAATGCTCATTACTCCGTCGTTGTGTAAAGACAAATATCATTCTAGATGTAGCACCGGGGTTACTGGCTTTTCTTTTCTTTTGTGTACAATCTTTTCGGAGTCAAACACATGTATTGCAGCTTCTGGGTCTGGGTTGCTCCTGGTGTGAATTCTCTTGGGAGAGAGGATTTCTATCTCACACTGTTTTGTGCAACTGGTCTCTTGGTAATGGAGTCGCCAGGGTAAAAAAAATCTCAACGAATAAGGTATTTGATCCATTGTCACCCTCCGGGATCAAACTAAAGCTTTTACATCATTTTTCCAAGGGAAGATTTTTCAATTTCTTCCTTGACAACGTTGGCAGAATGTTAACACTCTGTAAATTTTGTCTGGCTAATAGAAAAATGATAGAGGTAACTATTTCAACCTACTTTACATCTAGGCTCTAGCCTGCTCAACTTAGAGAGGGTTGTCTCGCATCACTAGGTATTTCTATGGCAATCAATGGCTAGATGAAGATTGTTTTGGGGGTTTTATAAAGTTTGCTAGCAAAGAAGGGGAGGGACTCTTAGGGCTACAGAGTTGAAATTATGAAAGTGAAGGAAAACAATGACTGGCTGGTAGAACTCTCCAGAGGATAAAGGCTAAATGAGACAATGAATTTGAGTTGTTAATTGATTTTAAGCAGGGTGTAAGAAGAAAGAGAAAATAAATAACTGCATTGGAGCATTACTGAAATGAATTCTAATCTAGTTAAGAGGAAATTCACACAGTTTAAATTGCTTAAGCCGAGAGCATCACAAGATGAATTTTGAGATTTTAACTATCCAATTTAAATAGAAGATAGTGCAAACGGAAATAAAGAACACAGGAAATACATACTATGAGAGAAGACAAAACTCATATCACCACCATTATAATATTTTCATAGAGACTTCAAAAGATTTTGCATATGTATTCAATTCAGCTCCAGAAAATTACAATGTCGTTCAAAACAACTAAGAAGGTGCCCTTGCACTTTTGCCAAAATTATTCATTCAAAACTCCTAGTACTTATACAGTTCGATTACAATGGCTGAAACTAAGGCATTTTAATTTCTAAAGATGACTAAAATAATTACAAGCCAACGGTTCCGGTAGGTGAACCAATTTACAATGATTTAAACAAAAAATGTTTCATAAACTAGGGATGGATCCCTCTGACTTCTTGTATTCCTCTGTGACATCTATCTTTCTCTGATCTCCTGTCGAACTTGCTAGTTTGGTGACACTTGGAGGTTAGTTATTGGTCCCTGGAAAACTGCATTTTGTCCTGCCTAGCTGCACGATCTCCTTCCACTATGAGTCAGAAGGAATCTCGTAATCCATCATTTCCTTTATCAGAATCTCGAGATCAATGCAAGTAGCGTAAGACATAGTTGGCAGCCTGGTCTTTACTGTCTTAAACTGATTCAAAATCTCAAAGTTTGCGGCCAAATATTCCACCAAACTGGGTCCCTTCAAGTTCTCTTCTAGGCCTTCAAATTTGGAATGATCCATTCTGCATTGAGTGAGGAGAGAATTGTATTCCTCTTGATCGTATAATTTCCCTTTACCATCCCAAAATGGTGGAAGGCCCTTGATAAACAATTTTTCAAATGTATCCTTAAACTCTTGTATACTCTATTCTATTTTCACAGCTTTGGTTTGAACCGACTTGAGAAAATTGTGCTTAGCGATGATCCTCCTAGCCCAAATGATCAGTGCAGTTCTGTATTTTACCCCAATGGTCTGAAGATCAGCAATGGGCATAGAATTTAGCAAATTAATAGCGTTCTGGGCCCATTCTGTGGGATTTTTCGCTAGTGTATCATTAACAACAATACATCTTCTTCGGGCAGTGATAGCCATGTTGTCTTTGTCATTTATAAAATTCAGATAAACCCTGAAATTTGCAGCTTCAACAACAACATCGTCCCAAATTACATGTTTAGCTCCTTGAAACAATACTTTTCCCTTCAACCTCGTCTTCAGCTTGTTCACCCTTTCTTGCAAATCTTGATTCTCCTTTTGGAATTGGGTCATCTTTTCATCCTTCATTTTCATCTCTTGTTGTAGCTTTTCTATGACCTCCTTAAGGCTCTTGATCTCCCTTGTCTTTAAGATTACTTGAGACATAGGCTGAACCAATCCATCAGTGCTTGATCCAGTTTCTGTAGTAGAAGGTACAATAGACACCATGTCTGATTTTGCTACCTTTCCTTGTGACCAACTTTCTTTTTCCTTTTCCAGCTGCAATACTTTGTCTTTGTAATTTAGTGCTTCCTGTCTGAATTTATCCTTTTATTTCTCTAAAGCAACTAGATCTATTGTCTATGGATTTTCTGTGGTAGACATCTTTAGATTCTTATTCAGGCTTTGGATCATCTTCTTTTTCTCAACTAAAGAAGATTTTACCCCTTGAGGGCCTTCAGATTCCAATCTTTTGACTTGTGTCTTCCAGGCTCTGCAGGATGCTTTTTCCTGCTTCATTTTTCCATCCAATTTGAGTGCATGGGTTGTCAATCTTGAAACCCTCAGACTCAAAATCAGGTAGTATGAATATAGTATGTCACTGGTGTTTCTGTGGAACTTTACCTTGTCTAGGGCATCAATATTTTCATAATGCATCTTGATTTCAGACACTTTATCCTCATCTTCCACCGCTATGTTAAAAGTATTTGTTTCTACATCCCTGACTGAGAACAAGGAAGACTTATGTTGGGATATCCTTTCTACCTCGGGTAACAAATCTCTTATTTCACTATTGGCCATATTTCCTTTCACATCATACTGATTCCCTAAATCTTCTTTGGATTGGTAAACTGCCCCAGGTGTCTTGCTAAAGACATGTTTCTTGCTGCTGAAATCCCTTGAGCTACTTTCACCCTGTGGAATGCTCTCTGTATTAGCTTCTTCGTTTTTGGTTCTTCTCTCCACCATTTCCATGCTCATTTTCTCCTTAGGTTCTTCCTCCTCTAGGTTTACTATCTGTGGGGACTGTGTGATCTTCACCTTCTTGAGAACATTTTGCTGACTACTGGTGCCCAAGGCCTCTGAAATGCTCTTCTTGTTATAAATACTCATCTTGGGAGATTTAATAATCAACCTTGGAGAAGTTTTTTGTGTCTCGATCTGGTGTGGGGCTGACTCTATTTGTTGTGTCTGATCAGGTTGCAAAGTGACTTCCATATCTGCATAGGTTTCGAGATTTTCCAGTTTATCAAATCCTTCAACATGCTCATGCTCATAGGGGCCTTGTCTGCTCATCAATAGCCTCTTAGATATGACCTGATGCAGATCATATTTCCTCCCTTATAACTGCGCAAATCCAAATTCCTTGATCTTGGCTTGGATTTGAGGGAAACAGGATCTAGTTTTTACCACAAAGGGTCCTATTATTAAGGGAAACTTTAAGTTAGATGCTTTGTGCATCTTCAGAAAATGTTCTGTTTCTGATATGATTCTTTGCCTAATGAATTCCAGGGAAAATACTCTAGGAGTCAAGAAAACAGGAAAAAGGTAAGGTCCCTCTTGATAACCATATACCCAAATAACAGTAGAGTGCATAAACAACACCCAATCTCCTACCCTATTCTCTGGATTAGGCTGTAAAGAACATTTCATTTCTTCCAAAACCCTTAGCAGGACGGTGCTAAAGATCAAGCTATAAACTCAGGACATGATCTTGTTTATAAAAATGAGCATTTTGATCCTTTTACATTCAGTCGAGATGAATGCAGCTTCAACAGCTTCAGGAAACTCTGTCTTATTCATTTCCAAGAACATTCTCAGCAAGTGCATGTGATACCTAAAGTGTCTCAGTGAATTGAAATTTACTAGATGTTTATGCATATTGTTAGTGATGAACTATTCAAAACTGATACAAACCAACTGAATGGACTCTGAATTAAAAAAGGTCAACAGGAAACCCAACATGACCCCTACTACAAACTTGTTGTTGTCCAATCCTAGAATTTGACTGAGTATGGAGTAGGGCCACTGGACCTCAATAGCCATGACGCTTACATTGATAGGTAACGACAGACTCTCAGAATGATGTCCGGGTTTAACAATGGTTTGTAAAAATAGGGTTTTGACTTCGTGGGGGAATTATCTGTAGACTGTGATTATTTTCTCTTCCTCGAAGGGCTCCGACGTCGTGGGGGAAGACTCTGGTATACTGAGGGTGTGTTGAATTAATGGGCTATCTATTTCTCATAAGACCTCTGACCCTAACTTATTCAAAATGACCTTTTCTTCTTGTGAATACTATTCTAGACTCCATCTTATGAACTTTGGGAAAGGGAAAGTGACTTCGATGGCGTAAGGGGTAATGGAGGCTTGGGCTACTTCAAGGAAGGTTATTCGTTTCCTGAAATTGTCTAACAAATTGGCTCTGAATACGGAAATGGGTGAGATAGTTATTTCTGTGTCAAATACATTAGAGTCCCTATCAATTAGGGATTCTTGTTTAGAGGTGGGGTCTTGCTTTGTTATGGATAAAATGATAGGATTCACGGCCATGATGAAAAATACCTATGAATCAACGGAGAATGCATGAGTCTGGTTCACTGTTGAGCTTCCGTTTTGAGTGAAGTGTTTGTGCCAATTTTCAAATGTTCAAATGATTTAAAATATCATAAAATAATGACCGAGGCCCTCCTTTTATATGCGCTTTTCGATATCGAGGGCAAGACAAAACGATTTTGGGTAGACTTCCTTTCGCCCCGATATGGATTTGGAGGTGCCACATGTCTGCGAGGTGAAACCATGGTATTTTCCCTGGCCTTCTCTCGAGTGATTAACCTTCGTGCTATTTCCTCGCTCGATATGTCTCATGACCGTCGATCTGTGTTGTTTAAGATCTGTGGCCCACCAGGCCCCATCAACTTCCGCACCTCTGCTATATTGGCCCTTCTCTGCTAGATGTGACCTGATCCTACAAACTATAGAGCCTCCACCCCGATGTATCTCCTCACCAACTTTTGAGACTTGGATCCCATCAAAGGAAAATTGTTATGGTGATAACACGAACCAAATGGGGAATTTATGCTTACATACGGATTTCGTTCAGTCTAATGAATGCACTAGATACCTTCCAAAGGGAAATGGATATTTATTTTAAAGGAGTAATCAATCAAAGCATAGTGTTCTACTTGGACGATATTATAGTTTATTCAAAAAAATGGGAAGACCATCTGAAACATATTTTTGAACAATGCAAAAAATATGGGATTTCTCTAAACTTCTAAAGACCATATTTTTCGTTTCAGAAGTAATTTTGTTAGGCCACGTCATTTCTAAAGAAGAAATTTTAGTGGACCCAGAAAGAACCAAGGCTATTCTACAAATTCCTCCACCACACAACAAGAAATCTATGCAATCGTTATTTGTCAAAATCAACTTTGTAAGAATATTTGTTCCATGATTTGCAGAGATTCTGAAACCACTTCAAAGAAAGATTAAAAACTACGTTCAGTTTAAGAAGACACTGTTCAAGAAAGAAGCGTTCGAAAATATTAAAGATTCTATAGCCACTTCTCCATCTCTATGGAGTCCATATTTCTCCAAAGTTTTCTTATTGTATACATTCACATCCGATCATTCTTTAGTAGTAGTGCTCACGTAAAAAGATGAACAAGGGGATGAATACCCCATCGAATTTATGAGCACTAGACTACAAGGCGCTGAAATGAGTTATCCTTTGGTAGGCAAGCAATATTTTTCTGTCCATAAATCCATCAAACAGTTTAGACCTTATATCCTTAAAAATCATACAAAATTTATCGTCCTACTCCTAGAAGTAAAATATCTGTTCGTTCAAAGAGAATTGAGTGAAAGACAAGGAAATTAGATGACAACTCTACAAGAGTATGGCCTCGAGCAGAAACCGGAAAATGTTGTAAAAGGTCAAGGCTTATGAACATTAGTGACACAAGGAGTTGATGATGAAAAACAAGAGGAAGGTGGTTGGCAAGATTAACCAACAATGTATGCTCAACAAGTCCCATATGTTCTAGCCATTGAAGGGTCATATTAAAATGATCTCAAATATTAATTATAACATGGCGCTGCTCAATATCACCTGAATGATAAACAAAATAGGGAACTACAGATGAAATACTCACAGTATCAACTATTACACAACATCTTGTTCAGAAAGAATTATGATGGAGTGTTACTCAGATGCCTTGAAAAATAAGATGTTGATAATGTCCTGAAAGATATGCATGATGGATGAGCTGGTGGTTATTTTTCAGGAGACAAAACAACCCACAAAGTGCTGAGAGCAGGATACTACTACTCCACACTCTTCAAATATGCTCATGCATACTTAAGGAGTTGTGAAGCATGTCAGAAACCTATGGGAAGGGAACACAAGGTTGTTATTCCTCTCCAACTTGTAGCTATAGAAGAAACCTTAGAACAATTGGAGATAGACATCATTGATGAGATAAATCCTCATTCTTCCAAAAAACACATGTATATTCTGACCGCTACTGATTATTTCACATGTTGGAATGAAGCAATACATTTAGTCAAAGTGAATGAAGAGGTAATAATTAATTTTCTTGCACAACACATCATCACAAGGTTTAGAATCCCTAAGTCTTTAGTGTTTGACAATGCTACTTACTTCTCATTCTTGAAGTTATCTGAGTTTGAATTAGAAAAGGGAATCATTTTAAAATACTCAACAAATTACTACCCCCAAGGTAATAGTTTAACAGAATCTACAAACAAGAACACAATTCGTATTCTCAAGAGAAATTTAGTTGACCATGAGAGAAATTGGCACAATGCTTTGCATAATGCTCTTTAGGCTAACTGTTTCACTCCTAAATCTTCCATACGAACTTCACCTTATTTCCTTGTTTATGGAAAATAAGTTGTTCTACCCTCGAATATCTATCTTCCATCCCTCAAACTCACACAATAGTATCGATAAGGAGAATTCCTTGTCATCTAACGACACATCGACACCTTGCTAAACCTCAAATAAATATGTGATAAAACCAAAATCAAGTTTGAAACTCACCAACAAACAGTAAAACATTGGTTTGATAAGAAGTTTGCTGGTGGGAAAGAGTTCCAAGTCGGGGAATTAGTTCTAAAATGGGACAAGCCACATGAAGATAAAGGGAAACATTCAAAGTTCCAACAAAGTTGTCTTGGTCCTTACCTCATTAAAGAAAATATTGGCCAAGGAACCTTTCAATTACAAAATCTTTAGGGTGAAGTTGGTTCTCTCCCTATCAATGGCCAAATCCTCAAACACTACATCAGTTAGCCATTGAGGCTGTTGATCACTTGTACATAAATTAAATATTGTTTTTATTTTGTTTCTTTTATTTAGGTTTCTTTTCTTAGTTTATTTTTGCTTCCTAGCGTGTTTTAGTCAGTCCCTTTTATCCTTATTAATAACTACCTTGGTGATTTTGAAACCCCCATAACTCAGCACTAATCACATGTATAAACGTAGCACGATGTTAAATCCACATATTTCCCCAGAAATGTAAGCTCATTGTGCACTATCACAAGTCAAAATCTGGTGGAGGAACATAAATTATCAATACAAAAAGGCATTGGAGAGAAACAAAGAGCTGAGGGACTTCACTTAACAATAGATTGCTACGTTACATGAGCTAAACTAAAATTATCTAGACATGATGTCTGCAATATATCAAGAGACGCAACTCAGGAAGTTTTCTCATCCATAATCAAGTTAGCATATCTCACCATCACAAGTTCCATCCCTATTTCCTTTAAAGGTTAGTTGGAATCCCTCTTGGTCTCCAGTTTTGTCATATTTTCTGCCATACAAATATACTCATCATTACACCTTCTCCCTGCATTTCATCCATAATATATCGCTAATTATACCATAAACCTCCATTATCTCTTGTTATTCATCCTATGTGGTTAATACATAATTTTCCATATTTTTAGTGATTAAAATGATGATTATAAAATAGTTTTGCTGATCATGGATTAATCCTATGTTTCTATGTCCAAACAATATGTTCCCGCACTGGAATTCATCCGGTACCCACATTGGAGGTCCTCCGGTACTCCAAGTCATCCGGTACCAGAAGGTTCTACAGTCAACCGATACCTGCATAGTCATTTGGTAACCACACTCCATGTCATCCAGTACTCAACTCGTATGCTACCAATTATGCGCTTGTCCGGTACCAACATCAACAACCGTTCGGTACTAGAAATAGTTCAAAAATTTGAAATGCTTCTAGAAGAAAACCGGGGACATCGGTTTTGTCTAGAACAATTTTTACATGAGGATGCATGGGCTAGAATTCACCCAACTTACACGTGTGGACCTCTAACTCAGGGGGAATGATTATGCAAAAATTAGCAAAATTCTCAAACTGCCAACTTGCACCTCGATTTCCGTGCATATGGCACCAAATCTAGAATTTCTACGATATGGGTTTTGTCTAGAATGTGAAAAATTGTGTAATTTGTGAACACTTTTACAAAATATGAATTGGTGTAGAAGGTATGGGCGGATCTCTAACTCGAATCTGCCCAAATTGATGAAAAACCCAGATTTTTGGGATTTATCCTAAAATTGTAAAAATTGTTTTCTAAGTTTGGTGATTCGGTTTCATCCATTCCTCCATGGATTTCATGTATAAATAAGCCTCATAGGGCTGTGAGAAATATCCATTATTTTCATGAAGTTTTCGTAAGTGGGAGATTTGTTTTTGTGAGAAAGCTTTAAGGAGTTGGTTGCCATGTAAAAACAAAGTTCCATGATTAAATGAAAAGATGATTGTTGTTGATCTACTGTGCATCTCCTTGTCTTAATTTGATCTTTCGCAGCAGTGCTAGCCACATGGGAAGGACCCCTTAGTGTGGGTAAGCATTGTTATGTTCCCTTTATTTAGTTTTAGTCCATTATATTTTCATTTTATTGTATGGTGTGTTTTCTAACTAGTTTTCTCTTTAATTGCAGTTTTGTTTTTTTTATTCAATACTAATAAGACTCAAGATTCATTCTTCATATGTGTGCAACTTCATTCCAATTCTATAACACCACTTTGTTGTTTTACACAACTGAATTTTGTTGGCTCCTTTGAACATTGTTGACACTTGATTCATGTGACAGGTATATAATCCATTTCCGCACTGTCTTGGCACCAACAATTTGGTTTGCATAAACAATATGCTTGTGGTATCATTGCTTCAAGAGATGATCACTATTTGCACCTTTGTCATATGACAAAAAGTTGTTGTTAGTAACATTTATAAATTCACTTTTGAACATTGGATTTGATCCCTGGTCATGAGATTTGGAACACATGGTGTATATCATTTCTTTTTATTGAATCTGCCTTCTTGAAACATAACAATACAACATCTCATAGGACTGATATATTTACTATGAGTTCTATATTAATGTTGGTGCATGGATTAATAAGTCTAGCATGTTCAAGTTTCATACTTTGGGTTCAAGTTCTGGATAAGATGATTCTTTAGTGATCATTGTTGACATTTCTTTGTCTTATTATCACAAACATATAACATACGTACCTTGAAGCCTGATGTAATCATGTGATTCTTAAATATTGTTGCATGCACTGATGTCCATAGTATGTTGGCATCCATTGAATACAAAGTGCATTTCTTTCTGTCTATTTATTTTCATAGATCATTGTTAAACATTTCCATTCATTCAATAGTTTAGAGATCCATTATTTTGTTACATAGATTTCATTATTTTTGTTGTATCCATTTGAAGAATTGTCTTGAAGTTTTATCTTCATTTGTTTATAAGTCATTTTCAGATTGCTTTATTTTCCTGTACCTTTGGATTCCTTGCACTTTAATTTCACATAGCTTCAATCACCAACAAACATATTAAAGGTCTAACTCGTGAGATATGGCCTTCTCGTGTTGGAATTCTTCCTAAGGTGTTAGTTTCTATCGTGAATTTAATTTCCGTTTGCTTTTTTATTTTATTGCATTTAAGTATGGATCCTCTATAGGAAATAATCATTGAAGGACAAAAAACTTAATTAAGCTACTCATGATTAATCACACGAACATCACCCCGAGTGCATGAAAGACTGTTATCTAAGCCTTTATAGCACTAAGTTATTCCTACGTTCCAGTGATGAATCCTTACTGTTAATTTCCTGCAGTGTGGGTTTGAAGATTGTTTTGTTGGCTTTAGATTAGGTTAGCCTAGGCTTTGATCCTAGTTTTCCTATGCTTTCACTTCAAAGCTTACGATCCCCGATTGATAATTAAATGTGGGAATTAATAGTGCATATAGTTAGCCCCACATTTTGGCACCGTTTTCGGGTTATTATCATTGTTTATATATGAGAAGAGAAGATAACTTGTGTGAACAAATAACTTGGTGACATCAGGGTCCTAGTAGCATGGTGGCGCTTCGAGTATATAATTGGTTTGCTTACATTTTCTTTTAGTTTTCCTCTTTTTATTTCTTTAGTATTTAAAAACAAATTTGGGCACTGTAACCCCCCCCACCCTACACTAATCCATGTGTGAAACAAGACCCATCAACCAACAACAAGAATTCAAAGATGATCAAGAGTTTAACAAAACTCTCTCAAATCCTAGCAGCAACTGGTATCTCAATCTCATCCTCTTAAGAAGAACAAATCTTGAGAGCAATCAAGAACTTAAATGTCTCTCCACATCCACAAGAATATATAGAAGTCTCCTTTGATTCCCTTTTCCAATCTATCGAGGAGACCCAAGAATCATGGACCACATTCGATGGAGAGCCACCATTAGAACCTGAGATCGAGGATTTTTCGATATGCCTTTCTGAAGATCCTACATGCACTGACAAGACTTGTTATTCGAAAGAAGATGATCTTCCTGGCATAATAGAGGGAGACATGCAGACTGGTCTAAATGAGGAAGTGAACCAAGAACATCATGACTATATTGAACATTGGTTCCAGATGACAACCAGATTGAACCACCGCTCTCTTCTTCAACAACTCTTTACATCATCACCAAAGCAGTTGGTTCTTTGTACTTTGGTATACATTAAAGATTATATTTCAAACCTGAGTATGAATGTATTTCTACACTTGTTACGCACATGGTTACATTGGAAATATTCTTACACGTGAAATATAATTTCTTGTTCTTAGATAGGATAGAGTAAAATTTGCATGTTAGTTAACCTAGTTCTAAATAAATGGATCATATTTTCTTGTTTCTTTTCAAATAAATGAAATGAGATGAAAATAATATTCGTGATCTAATATCAAAAACCAAAACAACTTAAGATATGTCTTCTTCTTATTACATATAGATTTCTGATTATTAATAATAATAGTTTCTCATAAGCCTAATCTTTAAAATATTATGGGGATTTACAAAATCTTTAAGGTATGCATAATGATACCCATAGGTAACTTGTACATCCTAGTTTCCTATAAAAACTTGTTATTCAAGCATTCTTATCAAATAGTAGTAGGAGAGTGAATGAAACTTCTACTTGTGAGGGAACACAATCTTATATGGAGAAGATGAACTTGGGGACTAGAGGCACCTTTAGGTGATTCTCTCATGGCCTCATCCACCACACATTAAGTAATTTTGACCACGTTATGTCTTTCGACTAATCTCAATACATAAGTCTATTTTTCATACGAACAATATTTTATGGGCAATCTATAAAATATATTCCAACTTAATACCATCCCATCCTGTAAAAAGGTTTTCAAAGATGCTTCCCCATTCACCCATGCGAACACAATCTATAAATTTTATCTTAAGGGTAAATATTGGGACAAGAGACTTTGATGGAAAATCCGTGTAAGAGGCTATCCCGTTGGGATACTGAACAAGTCTGCTGGCAGTGGATATCGACCTATGGTATAACTAGGAAAACCCATCAGGTTACTGAACAAGCTAGTGGAAATGGGGCATTCTGTCTGGGAAGGATATTTCTTAGATGTCAAAATTACCCTATCAAAGTACTGAACAGGCTTACTGGTAATGGGTTCTGATTTTGATGTTTTTCATTATGCCTAATCTATATTTGTCCATATGAACAATATACTTGTGTAAATCCTTAAGAAGAAGCATTCATAGTTGAACAAAAGGCTAATGAACCTCATCTATTTTTCATTTGAGAATGTTCGTAAGATGGTCTTAATACCCCACCATTCATACCCACGATGTCATTGTCCTAGAGGTGGGAACCATAAGTGTAGGAGTCTAATAAAATCAAATGAAAACTTTATCAATATCACTTGAATGACATAAATTCTCTGAGAAATTAAACATGGATGACTGATTTCCTATGGGTTTCTCATTTATTAAAGACCACTTATCTCATTTTTTCCTATTCAAGGATGAGAGGAAAAATTCCCTATCATTATTCACATGGTTTCTTGAGCATACAATTGTTAATGATTGATGAAATCGTATGTAATAAGTAATTTAGGAATTTCCTTTATGCTTGTAATGTTTTAAAATTAATTTCATTTCCAAATAAGCATGAATAAAGTTTAGGTTTTGGTTGTTTCTTTAAGCATGACATTGATGCATATTTCTTCTCTCATAATAATAGTATTGGTTTAGTTCTTTTAGATTTTTCTTTTCTGGTACTGCTGGCACAAAAACTAGTAGGTTCCTATACCAACAATATAGAAATTTAAATATTTTTCGAGTGTAATTTTTGTAGGATATTTTTAGCAGCTTTTATCTCTGGCATACTTAATTTCCCTCCTTCAGTTAACATGCACTGGTTCCACATAGTTCTCCTTCACCTTGAAACAATTTTGTTTGCATGAGGACATGGAAACCAATAGGCGTGGGGGAGAGAGAGACATAAGGAATCTCAACAGATCAAAATTCATCAACACTCTCTCCTATATATTCATAAGTTCTCAGCCTTTCTCCACTTCATCTTCAAATTTCAGCAGTCTACATCATGATTCTGCAAACATTTTGTCATGTTCTGCTAGTTTCCACTTCAACATGCATTAGAATTCAAAGCAAGGGTAACTTGAGGTCAGCCTGGTACAAATATTTTTAATTTACTAAGAACTTGGAAAACATAATGCATAACCACTATTACCCACTCCACACTCCACTATGCATTATCACAACTACTCAGTAAACCCTCCATCTTCACTCCACTTGTCATAATGAACAATATACTTTGATGATAAGACCAAGTAATGAAAAGGAAATATGTGGTATACAAATACAAATCAACATCTATAGTGTCTTATCTTTGTACATCATAAAACATTCTTAAGCCATCTCAAAGAGGATGAAATCATTGTTTCTTATCCAAACAAAGAACCACAAAATAAATATTGGTCTTAAAATTCATGTAAGATACAAAGTACAAAGGCATCCAAGTTGATATGACCACCCTAACCATCATTTTATAAACCATTCTCCACATGCACACCATTCACCATCACTTTGATACCCCATCCACTGCTTGTCCTCCATTTTTATGATAATTTTGTTTCTCTGTTTGAAATTCAATCTATGATATTTTCCAAAGTGTCATTCCACAAGAACCGACACCTACACAAATGAAACAATGTCACATAAATCTATAAGCAAAGTATCATAAGTTCTTCACCTTGTTTGCATGAGGACATGCAAATCCTTGGGTTCGGGGGTGTGTTGGGCTCCAATTTTGTCACATTTTCTTCCAAAAAAATACACTCATCATTACACCTTCTCCCTTCATTTCGTCCATAATATATCCCTAATTACACCATAAACCTCCATTATCTCTTGTTATTCATTCTATGTGGTTATTACATAATTTTCCATGTTTTTAGTGATTAAAAGGATGATTATACAATAGTTTTGATGATGATGGATTAATCCTATGTTTATATGTCCAAACAATATGTTCCCACACTGTAATTCATCTGGTACATGCACTAGAGGTCATCCGGTACTCCAAGTCATTCGGTACCAGAAGGTTCTACAGTCAACCGATACCTGCACAGTCAACCAGTACATGCATAGTCATTCGGTACCCACACACCATATCATTCGGTACCCACAATCCATGTCATCCAATACTCATCTCATCCGGTACCAATTCTATGCTCGTCCGATACTAATGTTGTGCTCGTCCGATACCAACATCAACAATCGTCCGGTACTAGAGATAGTTCGAAAATTTGAAATGGTTCTAGAAGAAAATCGGGGACATGGGTTTTGTCCAGAATGATGTTTACTTGCTTAAAATTATGTCAAAATTCACCCATATCACACGGGTGGACCTCCAACTCAAGGGGAACGATTATGCAAAAATTAGCAAAAATCTCAAACTCCCAACTTGCACCTTGATTTCTATGCAGATGGTATGAGATCTAGAGTTTCTACGATATGGGTTTTGTCTAGAATGTGAAACATTGAGTATTAGGAGGAAATATTTCCAAAATTCTAATTGGTGTAGAAGATATGGGTGGATCTCTAACTTGAATCTGCCCAAATTTATCAAAAACCCAAATTTTGGGGATTTATCCTAAAATTGTAAAAAATATTTTCTAAGTTTGGGGATTCGATTTCATCCATTCCTCCATGGATTTCATGTATAAATAATCCTCATAGGGCTCTGAGAAAGAGCCATTATTTTCATGAAGTTTTTGTAAGTGGGAGATTTGTTTTTGTGATAAAGCTTTAAGGAGTTGGTTGCCATGTAAAAACAAAGTTCCATGATTAAATGAAAAGATGATTGTTGTTGATATACTGTGCATCTCCTTATCTTGATCTGATCTTTCTCAGCAGTGCTATCCACCTTGGAAGGGCCCCTCCATGTGGGTAAGGATTGTTATGTTCCCTTTATTTAGTTTTAGTCCATTATATTTTCATTTTATTGTATTGTGTGTTTTCTCACTAGTTTTCTCTTTAATTGCAATTTTGGTTTTTTTATTCAATACTAATAAAGATTCATTCTTCATATGTGTGCAACTTTATTCCAATTTTATAACACCACTTTGTTGTTTTACACAGCTAAATTTTTTTGTCTCCTTTGAACATTGTTGACACTTGATTCATGTGATAGTTATATAATCCATTTCTGCACTATCTTGGTGCCAAGAATCTGGTTAGCATAAACAATATGTTTGTGGTATCATTGTTTGAAGAGATGATCACTATTTTCACCTCTATCATATGACAAAACTATGCTCTAAGTAACATTTATAAAGTCACTTTTGAACATTGGATTTGATCCATGCTCATGAGATCTGGAACACATGGTGTATATCATTTCTTTTTATTGAATCTGGCTTCTTGAAACATAATAGTACAACATCTCATAGGACTGATATATTTACTGTGATTTCTATATTAATGTTGGTGCATGGATTAATAAGTCTAGCATGTTCAAGTTTCATACTTTGGGTTCAAGTTCTGGATAAGATGATTCTTTAGTGATCACTATTGACATTTCTTTGTCTTATTATCACAAACATATAACATACGTACCTTGAAGCCTGATGTAATCATGTGATTCTTAAATATTGTTGCATGCACTGATATGCAGACTATGTTGGCATCCATTGAATACAAAGTGAATCTCTTTATGTCTATTTCTTTCCGCAGATCATTGTTAACCATTTCAATTCATTCAATAGTTTAGAGATCGATTGTTTTATTACATAGATTTCATTATTGTTTTTGTATCCATTTGAATATTGGTCTTGAAGTTTTAGCTTCATTTGTTTATAAGTCATTTTCAGATTGCTTTATTTTCTTGTACCTTTGGATTCCTTGCACTTTAATTTCACATAGCTTCAATCACCAATGGATAGATTAAAGGTCTAACTCGTGAGATATGGCCTTCCTGCATTGGAATTCTTCCTAACGTGTTAGTTTCCATTGTGAATTTCATTTCCATTTCCTTGTTTCTTTTATTGCATTTAAGTGTGGATCTGCTATAGGAAATAATCATTGAAGGACAAAAAATTGATATAAGCTACTCATGATTAATCACATGAACATCACCCCAAGTGCATGAAAAACTGTGATCTAAGACTTTATAGCAATAATTTATTCCTATGTCCCAATGATGAATCTGTAGTGTTGATTTCCTACAATGTGGGTTTGAAGATTGTTTTGTCGGATTTAGATTTGGTTAGCCTAGGCTCTAATCCTGCGTTTCCTACGCTTGCACCTCGAAGATTACGATCTCCGGTTGATAATTAAAAGTGGGAATTAATAATGAAAATATTTAGCCCCACAATCCCCCCATCCACCTATATCTCTAAACAAAAGAGAAACAAATATTATAAAGGGTAAAGTCTTGGGGAAAGGATTTCCATATCATATGGGGCATGAAAGTATCTTCATTGGGCCTATGGACTCTCTTTGGCAACATATAAAGGATTTTGAACACTGGGGTGACTCCATCGGGGCTATGGTCGCTCTCTGACAACAAAGTGACACCAAAGAAATGCACTATGACTCGTATTCTCACAATTCTTGATGTTTCATTCCCGTTATACTTCCTACATCTTCATTCTATCCATTTATCATACAAATATAAATCAAGTTTAAAGAAATCTGGTAATTGGAAAAGTATGACTCCTCTTTGAGCCATCTCAGTTATTTCAAAATCCAAGTTATGGGACCTATATTTTCTCTCTTATGATTTTTCATGATGATAGCACCCTTCCTAAATTATGTGTGGACATCATGTTACAGATATTCAGGGATCGACCCAGTGTGTCTCCATTTTTTATGACATGCAATACAACCCTCAATTTTCTCTCTTTTATCTTTCATAACCCCCCAAAAATGGAGCCCCTCACCTTTTGAGCCTAAGAGAAATTCTTATGGGTCTCTCTCTAAATTAATGTCCTTATAAGAACCATTAATTCCTTAGGGAATCATTTTTAAATGAAATTGTTTGAAGACTTGGTTTTTAAATCCAAAAATTTTAAATTATCCAAGTTAATAAGAACTCCTCCAATACGAATCAGAGGAGTTACTTCAAACTCCTATGATTCACATCGGAGGAATTATTTCCTTCCTCACCGATATCACTTGTTATCGTGCAAGTTAACAACAACTCCTCCGATACGAATCATATCGAAGGAGTTTATCGCATCGGATCCAATATTATCAAAGAACTTGTCTCCAGCCTCTCTGACCTCAACTACCCAAGCTACCCACTTTTAATGCTGAAACAACCAATAAGCTATATAAACAACACATAACCAAGCTTATTGTTATCTTTCCAAAGAGACTGAGTGAGAAAGGTTACAAAATGTTGAGCGCACCAATATGTTCCATTTGATCTCGTGATTTATCTACACTCTCCATGTGACACTATGATTCAGGTAAGGCCATCTTTTATTTTCTTATTTTTAGGGTTAGGGCTAGGGATTCTTTAAAATTCCTACCTACATGTTGTTTTCCTTTCTTCCTTACATCAATTAGTCAGTTCTCCATGCTACCATGTCTTTTGTTATCTTTTCAATCAACATATTCCAACACATGTTTCACCCTCTTACCGTTACTAAGACATTCCTCACTCATAAACACTGTTCTAGTTGGCCTTAATAGCAACCATGAAAACATCTTTTTCTTCGACCTCAGAATGAATATCTCATTCAAGGCCCTAATTCTTTCATAAGTATTTCTAATCCATTTAGATTTTGATCGGAAGGGGTATTGGTAACCCTTCGAATGTGATCAAAAGAGTTCCAAGAAACTCTTTTGACTCTACGCTCATTCCCAAAGTGATCATACTTATCTCTTTCTCTCCAAACCCTTAGAGTTATTGCTGTCGTAAGAATTCTTACTAAATAGTCTGAACACATTGGAGGAGTTATTACTAACTCCTCTGATGCGGTCGGAGGAGTTGCAAATAATTTCTTCGCATTACTCATACCACTTGGATATAACTCTTTTGCACATATCGAAGGAGTTATTACTAACTCCTCCAATATGATCGAAAGAGTTTCGATTAATATCCTCGATATTTAAAAAGTCTCAAGATACTTGGTAAACCCTTCCGATGTGTTATCAAGGTAATTGAAACTAACTCCTCCGACCACGATCGAAGGATTTGTACTTGACCTCCCCGATCAAAGATTTTCCGTGCAATTTCCACTTACATCGAAGGAGTTATTTTCTAGACCTATGGTTTTTTCATTTAAAATCCCAGTGTCCACCCTTTCCTCCCCCAGATTTTACCGGGTTGCTTAAACATTCCTACCATTATCCTGACATCCTCAGAGGATGACTCTCTATCTCATAATAATCTCAATAAATCCTATGGTATTTTTGATCATTTAGTTGCATTGAATGGTACATTATATCCTACTATGCACCCTAAACTTATATTTTTGGTAGGTTCTAACATGTCACAACAAAATAAAATGACATGAAAGGCATGAGGAGTCAAAGCCTATAGCATTTCCCAACAAGTAGAAGAGATAGATATTATTGGGGATACATATGATGATATGGCTGGACTTCTAGAAAAGGATGGAGAAACCTTGAAATGGGGAGAAGTTTACCACATGTTCAAAAAATCAAATTTCTCTCCCAAAGTTGAAGATCCAGATGAGCTTCAAGCGTTCAAAAATATTAGAAAATAAGGGATCTTCAGGGTAGCAACACATCTAACAATTTTCCCTTGTGCAGATGCCATCTCCTGTATTTTGAAGAACATTGACATAAGCGGTAGATACATATGAAATGCAAGAAAGGATCCTATAGCTTATTTTAGACCAGAGTTTTTATTCAAATGTTATCACATTGAGGAGGGAAGAAAAAGATTGGATGGTAAAATCCTTCGTGAGTTTGAGTATACACCAAAGGATTTGTTCCCCAAATGATATAAGGAAGAAAAGAAGTTTAAATATAGACCTAAAATTCGACACCCCACGAGTTCCTTAAGAAGACCCTACCAGTATTTGGTAGCCATGTTATGTAGGTTATACGAGGAAACTGATGCAACACAATTACCCTTATCATACATGCCTATGATTTATTACTACACATATGTGGGGAAGTCATTCAATTGGGAAGACATATTTTTTGAGAATCTCACGGTTGTTATCTCCATAGTAAAGCAAGCCCAACCAAGAATGTTCCCTAGCTTCCATATGTCCTCATACCGACTGGACATAATGTGTACAACTCACAAGTACCCTAACATGGGATGGAGTTGGGTTCTTGCTAACCCCACAATCCACATATATTGTAAAGTGCTCTGGGAGCAAAAATACCGTGTAGAGTACCAAAGGATATGCAGACACTTCCTTGATCCATTATATGAGTTCATCTTTTGCACCAATCCCCCATGCATGACCGACAAAGCCATAGAAGTTATAAGAAGGATTGGGGATTGGTATCTCATGGAGCATTGTACTTACATAAGAATATATGGTGCGATGAAGCCACCACATCACTTTTGGGAAGAGAGATTTAAGAGACATGATACCGAGGGTATTGTCAAGGAACATTTCAATAACATTAGGCTGCCTTATGAGTATTCTACAAATAATTGAGAATAATAAGAAGTACAATGGAAATCGAGAACATATTATGAAGTTATTTACAACAACATGGCTAGTCAAAGGGAATAATTGCAGATGAGTAAAAGGAAAGGGAAGAAACCAGGAAAGAGGTAGAAAAATAAGAAGTTGGGCACGTTTTCGCTATTTCCATTTCAACAAACTTGGGAACTTTAGAGGAAGAATAAGAAGAGGTACCAATAGAGAAAAAGAGGAGGGACAAAGAAAAAGTTCCAAAAAATAAAAAAGACATGAGAAATAAGAAGTGAAAGGTTGAGGCTGGAAAAGCTAGAGACAAAGCTAAGGMAGAAGAAAAAGCCACAACAAAACAAGAAATTAATGRACAAGAAACAATGTAGCAATAAAAGAAAGTGGAAAAAAACGAAACAGACAAAGTTGTTGAAAAATAAATAAAAAAGAAAAGCATAGAAGGAAGAAGAGACGAAACATGCCCCATGGAGGTGGACACCCCAAGAACATATGTTGTAGGTATATAAATAAATTTTATAGACATCGGTTTAGGACTCAGGCTCTCGGAGCCATTTCAGCCAAGTGAAGTACTAGATCTAAGGAGCTTCACTTATGATAGTAAGACCGATAGGATCGTGCAAGAACATGTAAAGAAAGTGCCAGTAACTAAAGGAGACACTATCTCAGTTGTTACCCATGTCCCTTCCACAAAATATTTTAGAGAATACCCCATCACCACAACTAATGCCAACTCTTCCTTTATGAACTCTAATGTAGATAAAATACAAATATTATGCCGATAAAATGAAGAAAAGGAGTCAAGGATCAGAGAACTAGAGGAAAGAATCCAACATGTAAAGATTGATGAGAGGTTCCTCCAAAGCTTCAAAATCAATGTTGAAAAGGTTAGAAACGAGTTAGAAGGAGCTACCATTGACATGTATGCCCATCTACACCTCTTCCAAGATGCGGGTGTGATAGTCATTGAGAAAAATAATAAAGTATAGATGAAGCTGTCACAATACAACACCATTCATGAAGGCGTATCAAACATAGAAAGATGGATAGAACATAATCTATATGCGCCACCTGATATTTACAGGACACAAAAAGCAGAGAGAAAGACAAAATTATATGCACTAGATCATTTCCAATAGATAGGAAAAAGGGTTGGTAGAGAAGTCACCAAATCCATGGAAATATGCTCGAGGATCCATAAAGCCGCTTAGGAACTAATCAAGAGTGATTGGCTCCCAAGATTATATGAGCTTGGGAAGAACCTAGTAATAGAAGAATGGGTGAATGGGGTATATGATAGCACCAATCGAAAGGAAGGAAGCAGCTGAAGCAACTACCTTCGTCTCCACATACCTCATTGACCAACACTTGCTACAACCAGTAAAGCTGCATACCATGGTAAAATCTTTCATGATGAGATTGGAAAAGGATATGGGCACTCTTGAGGACAATATCACTTTGATAAATTAAACATTAGAATAGATGACGTACAACATTATTGAATCACTATATTATCAGCTAGAAGTTTGGACAACCCACCTGAGCAGCAAAAATCCATAAGAAAAAGACAAAAATGCCTATCTTTTTTTTCGTCCTTTTCCCGATCAATATCAATTTTGTCCCATTCTGTACACTTGTTATTAGGGATGAGTAGCTGAAGCATTTTTTGTAACTGCTTCTTCAAGAAGAAGAAGAAGAGTCACATAGGAGTTACTAAACATTTTCATAAAACAAAACAAAACCTTATTTGCAAGGGAATTTTTGGCTTTTTAAGTAATGTATAGACTAAATAACTGATTCAAGGACTTATAATTTGTTAATGAATATTGAGAAGCCATCAAGACCAATTTTTGTAGAAGTAATTATTGTGGATGAACAAATATGAGATGAGAACTATGTATGGTGAATATGGAAACTGTTCCTATGGACTGTAAGAATGCTATGTTGTTATAGACTAACTCTCATACTATCTGTGTTATTCTTCAATTTAGAGTATTCCTTTAAATATCTTAATGCCTTGATATTTATGAGTTGTTAACATATAAATTATTGTAATATAGACTAATCTAGTTATACGTACTTGTATACAATTTTTTTTATCTTTCTCTTTTATATCAGTTATCTATGTAAAAGTCGTGTAGGATTTGGTTTCATTTTTATAGCTCACTAGTCACTTTAGTATTCTCCTAGCTAGGATAGGTTAAAGTAGGTTAGTGTTAATTTATCTTGCATTTCATACATAGTCTTCATCTAAATATTTACATTGCATATCCACTCATCATCCACCCTCATCGGCGAACCAGTCTACAACTGGCCAAAACCCCTAAAATATAGTAACAATGGTAGTCAGGTCAAATTATGGATGGGCCTCCTAATCCAAACGATGTATAATCTATTTGGGACTATGTACCAGGGAGTACCCTTTGTTGTTGTCAGGCGAATTTAGACCCATCAAAAGGAACTTAGTATTTCAGGTTTCCCAAGTCCTTAGAAATTATCAACTTGATAAGACCATAATGTGCTAGTGTTCCCTTCTTTCCTCCCTTTACTTTGGTGATCATTTATTTCAAGGTCTGTAGTAAGAAATAGGATATGATAAGGGTCTCCTTTGGTTATTGGTGGGAGAGGTGCGTCAATTGATGAAGGATTCTGAAATGGTATGCATAGACGACACCCACCTTTCTTTACATGAGATGTACTTGATGATGTGGTAGGCCACCTCATGCCAAGGCTAGGGAAGACTTTCACTCTTAATGTCATTCTTGTTTTCTAAATTATTTTCATGTTTTAAGAAGAATAGTTTCTTATCATTGGTGGATTCTTGTCTCTCTTCCTTATCTGATGGTAGACCCATTGGAAATCTTGAGACTTTGCTTATAGAATCCTCATCAAAAAATATTTCCAACCCCCGTACTGCAATCACATATTCTCGTCCTATGATATTCTAAAAATTCAATTAAAACTCTAGAGAAATCTCATCGTCATATCCCCTTAACCTGTCAATCACTCTTGATTAGTTCCCAGTGATGTGAATTTCATGTTTTATAG
>SNQJ01S0004219.1:396928-415814 GCA_010110895.2 Picea sitchensis
ACATGAGATGTACTTGATGATGTGGTAGGCCACCTCATGCCAAGGCTAGGGAAGACTTTCACTCTTAATGTCATTCTTGTTTTCTAAATTATTTTCATGTTTTAAGAAGAATAGTTTCTTATCATTGGTGGATTCTTGTCTCTCTTCCTTATCTGATGGTAGACCCATTGGAAATATTGAGACTTTTCTTATAGAATCCTCATCAAAAAATATTTCCAACCCCCGTACTGCAATCACATATTCTCGTCCTATGATATTCTAAAAATTCAATTAAAACTCTAGAGAAATCTCATCGTCATATCCCCTTAACCTGTCAATCACTCTTGATTAGTTCCCAGTGATGTGAATTTCATGTTTTATAGGGTTCCAAGTGATGCGAATTTCATGTTATCATTGCAAGTTAATATTTGAATCTTGGGAACGTTAATTGTATAAAGCTGCTTAGGAACGTTCCAAGTGATGTGAATTTCATGTTATCATTGCAAGTTAATTGTTGTTTTTCTTATGCTACTCGACCACCATTATTAGTAATCACATCACACTCTTATTTCATGCACCATTCCTAGTAATCATCTCACATCCTTATGTCATGAAATTGCACCTCCCCCTACGTGTAGAGGCTTGTTGTACCTTTTTAGTCTGAATCCATTCACAAATAGTGGAATCCTTTATTCATATATGGTCATAATTTGGAATGAAATATTATCATGACATTTTTCAATGTTGTATGGTCCCAACCATCTTATCATCAACTTCCCTTTGAAGTCCTTGAATCTAGAGTCAAATAAGAGGGAATAATTTCCTTCTTTAAATTTTATAAGCTTAATGCTCTTATCATGCTAGATTTTTCTTTGCAGATAAACTACCTCGACGTGGAAGAGTGCTTACATCCTATATTTATCTAAGGAATTTATCTGTTGCAACCTTTCTTGTTGTGATGGTGAGAGGTCCATATTTAGTTCATATATTGTTCTCAAAGTGAAGAATTCAAACTCAATGGGAAATATGGCCTTCTTTCCATAGAATATATCATAGGGGGTAAACCATGTGGTAGTATTCTAGGTGGTATTATATACCTACTTATTTCATATCCCCCATAGAGTTCCAAGATATCCATTTGTAATCAGGGAGAACCCTTAATGGCATAATTCCTCCAATCTTTACAGAACATGATGAGAAGGGAGTTCAAGATTCTGCAATAAACCATTCTAGTGAACAACAAAGGAGACTATGTCCTTATCTCAAACACTTTGATCGACTAAGGGATTTCTGTTAACGTTACAACCAAGGAGACTATGAAGAAGCTAGGATTTCCCAACTTACAACAAATTCCTACAATTCTTGAATTAGATAACTGATATAGTATTAAACATGAGGGTATCCTAGAATAGATAGTGATTTCTATAGAATCCTGGGAGTATCCCACAAATTATATGGTTCTACAACCAAAATAAAACTTTAGAGGTTATCCTTTAATACTAGGTAGGCCATAGTTGGCCACATGTGATGCCTATATTGGATGTATATTCAACAACATGACTATATCCCATGGGAATTCTACCAAAAGACTCACCCTATATCCTCCTACCAAGCCTAACATAAATCAAGAAATTCCTATATGGATGGGGAAGAAGGATAGTGATGATGAGAGTGTCCACTAACTTCTTACCAATGATTAAGCACTCTCTTTCAAGGAAGAGACTGAGGATAATGCAATTAATAAATTCATAAGAAATTATTATTCATCCTCACAATCATTTTCTTATTTTATCAACCATATCATGGATTAGTTTTCTCATGAAAACCATTCATTCACCAGTCTATCCTTACCATCATAATCTATACCCTTCCTCTCTATGACAAAAAATCCACTAGTACACCAGTATATATGGGCCCAAAAAGAACATTGAAAATAAATTCTAAAAATGATTCCTTTCAAAAATAATAGTTGATTAAACTATTGCAAGAACATAGTTGTGCGTTCGCTTGGGAATACATTGACAGGAAGGGAATCCATCTGGACCTTTATACTCTCCATATCTATACAAAAAAGGATTTATGGACTATTCGAAAAACCCAACACAAAATGAACACTGCATTACATGAGATCGTAAAAGATGAATTGCAAAATTTTCTCACTGTGAATTTTATTTACCCTATCTCTAATAGCCAATGGGTCTTTCAACTTGTGATTGTCCCAAAGAAAAGTGGGATATGGAAAATTTGTATCGATTATAGATAGATAAACAAAGCTACCCAAAAATACCATTTCCCCTTTCCCTATATTAATCAAGTCCTTGACACATTAGCAAGAAAGAAGTACTTATCCTTCCTCGATGGGTTTAATGGATACAAATAAGTCAAAATTTCCCCTGAAGATCGAGACAAAACTACCTTCACTTGCCCATGGGGGAAATTTTCCTAATGAGTATTTCCCTTTGGATTTTGCAATGCACTTGCAACCTTCTAGCAAGTTATTCTTGAGATATTTTTAGACTTAATCCATGATTGTATAGAGGACTATATGGACAATTTCATGATGTATGGAAACACATTTGACAAGACTTTGGCCAAGTTAGAAAAGGTACTCAAAATATGCAAGGAAGAAAACCTTTCCCTCAGTAATGAAAACAATCATATGTTACTAACCGAGGGAATTGTGTTGGGTCATCATATCTCTCCTCCAGGTATTAAAGTGGATCCATAGAAAATAAAGGTAATATCCAATCTTTCCACTTTGAAAAGACAAAAAGATGTGCGTAGTGTTTTGGGGCATGTTGGTTACTATCATATTTTATTGAAATTTTTGTTAAAATTGCATCCCCTTTGTTTTCATTACTTTCCAAAAACATAGAATTTTCTCAAGAAGTAACCAATGCCAATTTTATTTTGAAGCTTTGAAGGAATGGTTGACTGCAACACCTATCTTGAGAGGACCAAACTGGTCCTTACCATTTCACATCTTCACTAATGATTCAAAAACCACCATTGGATCGGTGCTTGGACAATGAGATGAAGAAAAAACTTATGATATATACTTCATCAACATTAACTTATCCCCTACAAAGTTAAATTACATGGTAATTGAAAAATAATTTGTTGTTGTTGTTTAATCTATTAATAATTTTTGTCATTACATAACTGACTATCTTGTATTTATACATATTGACCATTCTTCCATTCGTTATTTGATTAACAAACCTATTACCCATGTCCGAGTGAATAGGTGGTTATTTTTTCTATAGGAATTTGAGATCACCATCCTCAATAAGCCTGGAAAAGATAATGTTGTGGCTTATTTCTTTTCTAGGATCACCAATGATGGACATGACCTTCCTATTGAGGATGTATTTACCAATGAGAAATTGTTTTCACTATCTACTAACACTACATGGTTTGAAAATATTGCTAACTATTTGGCTGCAAGAAAAATCCGAACACACTTTTCACCAAAAGCATGAAAAATAATTATTAGGAAGAGTGCCAAGTATTCTTGGGTTCAAGGGCATCTCTTTTAGACAAGGCTGGATCTCATAATATAATGTTGTGTTCGAGAGGATGAGATTCATGACATCCTAAAATCTTATCATTATGATCCTTATGGTGGGAACTTTGTCAATAAAGGGACCGCTCATAAAGTGTTTCATGTAGGATACGATTGGTCTAGCATTTTTTGAGAAACTAAGAGGTATATGAGGAGTTTTGATAGTTGCCAAAGGATGGGACAATTGGTTCAGTCCAATAAAATGCCACTTTAGAGTCAACTTATGGTGGAGCATTTTGAGAAGTCAGATCTAGAATTTGTGGGACCTATCAACCCTCCATCTAGATAGAAGGACCATATCCTGGTTTGCATAGACTACATCACCAAATGGATTGAGGCTAAATAAATTTTGAGGGCCACAAAACATGTTGTAGTAGATTTTTTCTATGAGGGAAACTTTGTCCGATTTGAGGTACCTCTATAAATTGTCATGGATGGAGGAGCATACTTCACTTCAAAATTCATTTGGTCCATCACTAAGAAGTACCAAATATGGCATAGGAAAAATGCACCATACCATCCACAAGACAATGGGAAAGTAGAGGGTACCAACCGATTTATGGAGTCCATACTAACCAAACAATACAAATACATTGTAGATATTGGGCCAAAAGACTTCCAGAATCTCTTTGGGCCTACCATACTACATGGAAAAATACTATAGGTTTCACCCCTTACGATATTGTGTACGATAAGGACGTTGTCCTCCCTATTGAGTTTGAAGTAAAAACACTACTTGGACTACATTGGAAGTAGGAATGGATCTTTCAGAAGCTTATAAGAGCCTCATGAACCAGATTAATGAGCTTGATGATCTCCATCAAGTTGTTGTGCATCAATCCTCTATTGTTCAACAACAAAGGGATAAGTGGCACAACATGATCATTAAGAAGAATAAATTTTAAGTGGGGGATTGGGATCTCTTGTATGAATCCAAGTTTAAATATTTTAAGGGAAATTTTTTCACTCATTGGTAAGGAACATGTGAAATTGACATTGTCTATGACAATGGTTCCCTCTTGATGAAGATCAGATTTCTGTTATGTCCAATGGTCATCATTTGTGATTGTATCAAAAGCCATTTTCCAAGGATGCCTTCATCCAATATCTTGCTACTCATTTAGAATTGGAGGTTGTTAGTACAGTGGTTGTACCATATGTACTTGTAATAGATTGATTCTGTCAAGAAGTTTGTAATAATAATAATAATAATATAAAAAAAAGAGAAAAAATATATAACAATTCTAATAGAGAAAACATGTTTTAGGAACTACGAAACCCAATGATACTATAAAATAAATATTTGGTTGGTATCACTTGGAAGAAGAAATAAATAAAAATAAAAATAAAATTTGACTTAAAAAACCCCTTTTGGGGTGTAGTTGGACATATGTCATTTGAAAACCAACTTGTTGGTGGATGATGTTTGCAAAAAAAAGAAGAAAAAAAAGAGAAAAATAAATTCTTTGGAATTTTATTTTTTTTCAATGATTTCTCTAGCATTGTTTTATGTTGTAGCATGGATATTTTGCCTGCTCAAGGTGACAAGTACCCTCTCTTCAACATCTACTGCAGAATCATTATTGCAACCTACCTCAGAACCACTATTGTTGCAGCCTGATTTAGAACCATTATTGCTTTAGAACTATTATTGTTACATAATGATTACTATTGTACCTTGTTGCATAACATCATTTTTCTTGTAGGTTTCCCCTACTTTCAGTCTCCCTATCTTCCAGGAAATATCTGTGTCCAACTATCGATCCAAAAAGTATCAAATGATAGCAGGAAGACTTGTGATTTTCTTAGCATCATGTTCATTGCTAATAATTATTTTAGACGACTATGGAACACTGTTGGTTTGTTATATATCATCTAGTTTATTAGCACCATTGTTCTACTATATATCCTCCAATTTCTCAGCATTGTTGGTCCACTACATATCCTCCAATATCTCAATATTTTTAGTATGCTACATATATGAATTATTGGCTATTCAAGAACTTCAAATATTCATCTCTTTATAGTTGTCCCATCTTTGTTCTTTATATTTACTTTATTCTACTGAAGTAAGTGTAGGTATGTGTTCTCCTCTTATTTTCAATAATTGATGGATGTGTTAGTTTTCTTCTCAATCATGCATATGTCGTTCCTAGTGATTCTTTCCTCTTTTCCAAAGGGATGGAAAAAAGTTTGTGAGGGGGGAGGGTACTTCCATATTTGGTAGGAATTATTGCCATATTTGGTGGACAACATGTGAAATTATTATCATTTATGGAAACCACAATTTCCCTACTACTGTTTCCCAAAATACATGTGCCACAGATCCTTCTAGGATTTTTATGCCATTATGTCCAATTATTTTGGCCACAATCCATGAAAAATCAAGATGATATTCTCATCATCCCACATCCAGTGAAATACATCATCATTACCCCTTCCCATCAAACACCTTATTATAGCCTACCTAATTGTTCTTGTTGGATTAAGTCATTGTTTGGGTTTTTGTTTTGCACTACTACAATTTCTCTTTCTCTTACTCTAGTTGCTTTCAAGGACAATATTTCACACCATAGGTGAGACTCTAGCAAGAAGTGAGCTATAGGACACCAAAATTGTATGTTGAAACCCAAAATTCTTGAGAATTTTTACAGAATTTGGTTGGATGGTTTATTTTGAGAAGCTACAAGAGTTTGATAAATTTGTTGCAATGGAGTTCGCATAGTTTTTTTTAGTCACACACTGCAAAGGTTTGACAGCTACAAATTTAGGTAAACAAAGACAACATAGCAAGGGTAACAGGGTTACCACAGTCAGGAGAACGATGGTTTGAAGGAATAGTCACTATAACCACTTTTCATAGTGAGTTCCTCGTGGGTAAGGAAACAATCAAGGGAACTAGTAAAGAAACCCAGTGAACATCCCTTAGCCCATTTTGGATTGATATATCTTTATGCATACAAAAATATTTGACTTGCTAGGGAAGGTATAGTTTATTCTTCAGATACGATTTCAAACTATTAACACACCTTTGACACTAGAAGCATATAATATTCCTTATTATCTTTTCCACTCATTGGAATTGATGTGGAAAATGGTTCAAGAAGGGAGAAACCCTAAGGCAAGATTAGTACAACACGGTTTAATTAAATTACTGTTGGAATATGATCATTCAAATACTAAGAGAAGTTGGGAAACCTCTTTGGTAGCTCCATCATCTCAAGGAAAACAAAGTGTAGAAGCCAATAAAGAAAAAAATTGACCCATGGAATGATGAACCCTCTCCTGAAGGGACGTCCTTGAGAATGAAGCAACAAAGTTTTTAGAGAACAAATCCTCCTCTTGAAACCTCAAGTGATGTAGAACATGGTCCATCTTGGCCAAAAATATTGATATGAAAAAAAAGGATCCAGAGGCGATCAAAATAAATGCAAGGGAGGATTTCGAGGATATCCAAGAAATTGAGACTAGGCACTCTGATGAAGATTAGGGCTAGGACTAGAGAATCTAGAAGTAGGAGATAGTGAATATACATACACGATAGAGGGAATAAAGAATCCTCTCACAATGAAGAAAAAGAGGAATAAAGGGGTCCTTTAAGGTAAGTTCCAACCCTTATATTTTGAAAAATATAAGAAGTCTTGTCAGCATTTGAAAAATATTAATAGGGAATTGAGGAAAGCAAATCAAGACTGCATGAAATATTGAATTTTGTTTCAGGAAAAAATGAAACATTACGAATCTTAAAGAGGTTTGGACACATTGGTTTAGCCCATTGAAGAAAAACATAAATGGTCACCATCTACTTCACATGAGGGTGACCATGGCGACATAGATGGAAAAATTGGAAACATAATTAAGGATACATAGAAGGGGCCTTCTACAACTCCTATAGAAGAAGGATATTTTTCTTTAGAACCCATCTCTAAGGAGGGAGATTTGAAAATATAATAAAAAAATATTAAAGGAGGTCATTTAAGAGACCTTGTTGAAATTTATAGGCTAAAAAGTGAGGTTGTTGAATACCGAGTTAGGGTAGAATTTACAGAGAATAAGTTTATCTCTTTTATAGAACATTAGGAATATATCAATCATCTGCTAGAGGTGAAAAAATTGAAAGAACAATAAATTGTGATGACCATCCTAAAATTAGATATTGAAATTTAGAAGCTTAAGCACGAAAAACAATAACTTTGTCATTTGGATAATACAATGAGAACTTATCATTTTCCTTCTCTCGTGTACTTTTTTATATTTGAAAGAACAAAATATTTCTCTTCGTATAAGATCCCTTTCAACCAGTAATTCTGATCACATCTCCATCCTTGACCAATTCATACAATCATATTCTCATAGAGAAGAAGAAGACAAAAAATTGTTGTGTGAACTGTGCTAGCATAATCTATTGTTGAATGGATGAGACAACTGGGACCCAAATCCTTATGTCAGATATGTTCAACTCCGAACATTTTTTTTCATTTATGAAGAATCATATTCGATGGAATAATGCACTTTCTTTCTTGGAGTTTACATAGTGGAATGAATATTTATGGGTTAGAGGAGACCCTTATCATTCCATGTTAATCATCAAGAAGGATGAAGTGCTCAAAATGCCTAAATTCATCTCTTCCCTTCAAGAAGCCCATTTGTTTTCAATATCCACTTGTGAAAAGTGGATAGCAATGAAACAGTTGGAAACCTTGTTGTGTTTTCATAGACAAAATGAATTATTAAATCCTAAATAGAAGTGAAGTGATCCTCTTTCTTATTCAGGGTTTATGACTGCATTGGATTATTCTCAAAATTATATCGATGTTTGAAGGCACATGGAATGAAGTGGATTGGACTCAGGTTTCATTTTCCCATCTTATGGAGTCTTATTAATATAGAAGAAAAAGGTGACTTATGGGTGATTATGAACAAAAAATTGGGATATTACATAGCCGAGGAGTAGGTTCATTTTGGTTAAAATTGGAGCATCACTCATTCCAAGTCTTTACCACTTGATCCCTCAGAATTAAATGAATAAAATTATAGGGGTATAATATTGCATGAGGACATGCAATATATTCAGTTAGGGGAAGATGACAGACCCATGAATTCTAATCTTTGTTTCCTTGTTTTACATAATCCACATCTTTTTTTCCCTACCTTTTTACTCTATATTAATCTTTTTTTATGCTTGGATCATAATTTTAACACCAGGTGATTTTGAATTGCATTTCTTCACCTTTCATTAATTATCTAAACAATAAGTAGGAGAAATGTGTGTTTGTAACTATCTTTATGAGTGTTATAGGAATCCATAGGATCCCATCCTACAGGAATGTTGTGGAACCATCCTACAGGAATGTTGTAGATCCATCCTATTGGAATGTTGCAAATCTCATCCTATATGAATGATGCAGATTCCATCCTATATAAGTGTTGCAGATCCCACACTACTATTTTTTATATGGATCATGGATTGCACAATGTGGATTCAAGTCTTCCTCGCTTGGTGTGATCTGGAAGGATATGATTGAATCATGTGTATTAGGTTCCACTAATTTTAGGGAAAGGATTACTTGTATGTATCATTGTTGATCACACACATAGAACATAACCATGTTCCCCATTCCGATCATTGAAATAGTTGTGTAGTTACAAATGCATTAAATATTGATGTACGATTGACTATCAAGGATAAGATTTGTTATTCACGAATATAGTTGTTGTTAGAACAACTTGATAACTGTTGATTCTCAAACATGTTCTTAGATTTCTTTTCTTAAATAAAACATCCTTGAACTTGTATAAATGAGAACCTCCTACTTCTGTAGAGGATGATGGAGAGAATTATAAAAGACTGAGGAAAATATACAATCTTGTATATATATATTATTATGATAATTCATAGACTATTTGTTGATCCTTAATGTGCAATTTACATGTGTGTTTGAATTAATTAGCTAGTTGTTGTAGCTCCACCAACACCTTGTTCTATGGAGGTAGGGCCTAATCCAAAAAGAACATGTGTTGTACTTGATTTATTTAGGTTATATTTTATTTATATAGCTTATAGATTGTATTTACATGCATTAAGATTACTTTACTTTTCTCATTAGTAAATTAAATTGTGTTCAAGAGTGTGATTGCTAGTCATCATTTATTTATTCATAATTGAACATATAATTCAATATATGATTTATAATTGATGCAACATATCTTTGTGTGATTCATGTTCAGAGTGTGACTTCTTATCATTGTTTGTTTATTCATAATTGAACACATAATTCAATACATGATTTATAATTGATGCAAGCATATTTTGACGTGTGTGGGAATGGTTTTCAGTTTAAATAATTCGCAAATGAATCCCTTTACTAAAATATCATGATAGATGAATCAATGGAAGATAAGAAATTGTTTCTTTTATAGACAATGTGCGGTAACTCACAAGTAATCTAGAACCTCGGGTTGGCAAAAATAATGTATAATTGTTTATCTACTTTTTCTATAAATTAAAAAAAGTAATTAAACAACCCACCAATCCTATGTATGATATCGATAGTGAGGTTTCTAGAGATAAAATTGCAAATTTTGTGTCTCGTGAACTACCAATATTGGAGATATGTGCATAAAATTAGGCAATTAGTTTCCATCCATGTTTTCCCATGAATATTGCATATTTATTTGATCATGTGGAGTTTTTTTTATGATGTTTAAAGTCCATAAATTTTCCAGCCAGTAATATATTCAACCTTTGATCGATTTACACATGAAAATTCATCCATAAAATATATTTTTAGGGTTGAAAATTGTGTGGGACATCAGGGTTTTTAGTTTGAGATGTATTGCAGAAATTTCTAGCCATCAAAAAGAGGGCAGCAAGCCCTAAAATATGGGATTATTTGTTTTTTCTGGATTTATATTCTTGTTTCATGTTTCATCTACATGTTTGTTAGAAGGAAACACAAAAATATTGCTATATATTTTTGGAGTTGTGTAAACCCTTATTGCTTGACGGTAACGAGGATGATGTTTCATGGTATGATGCAGGGATTCCCTATCATTATTTTAGTGATGATTATTACACTATCCTTATACAACAATGTATAGAACAAGTGATCCAAAATTGATCTTTTAAAGACTTGGTTAAGTTGTAAGCATGAGTTCATTTACCAATTAGGAATTGATGAAATAAGAATAAATTAATGACATATTATAGAAGCCATAATAAGAAATGCATATCAGAATGTAATCACAATGAACAACAAACCATAAAAACAAAGTTGTTAATGGAGTTTGACAAGATTTCCTACGTCTCTGGGCCTTTGTCTCATTGGGTGAGGATTTATTATTTCTCTTCAATGATTCAAAAACACATCAGAAAAGTGCCAAAAGGATTAAAAACTGATCTGAATGTGTTTTTCTCGACCTCAAGAATACAACACAATTGACGACACTGAAAAAGGTTGAGCATAGCTCCCGGAATTGGCCCGCAAAGTTCCCCTCCTCAATGACTTCCCTGCATAAAAATGACTTTGGATTTCAAATTCCTCAACATTTATCCCATTATGAACCTCTCTAATTTTGATAATAACCTTTGGTTTATATATATTTGGAGTTGGTATCAACCTCCCAACTTCCTCCCAATATTTGGCCTCAAATCGGGCTCCATATCTCCCAATAATGGCTAAAATCCATTAAAAACAGGCTTGAAATCATAAAAAATTCACAACATAAGGTAAAAAACCCACAAATGGAAAAAATACAGGGCATAGCCCCCTTCTCTCCAGCCCTGATCACGTGGAGACAATTTGTGTCCAGGAGCCAATCATCCAAAACCCCTAAACCCTCACCCTCAGTCTTGTGTGAATTCCATATGGCCTCGGGCTGGTGCTATATTCCTGCGTTTATCCCTTGGTATTTCGGTTGCATGGACATACGTCTACACCCAGTCACACGCCTTGGTCTGTGGGGCTAGTCCTGTCGACTGGGAGCTATCCCCAAAAATCTGCCAAAAAAAAAACTTTTATATTTAATATTCCATATAGTTAACAAGTAGCACCCATAGCACAGACAGTTAGCCTAGGGAGGTTAGTCCATTGGCATGAGTGGAGGTTGGGGTTTTGAAACTTGTGGGTAACAAATATTTTTGACCCAACCAACATTGGCTAAATCCAGGGTACCACGTGGCACCCTCTGATTAGGCCATGTGTCGCCCTGTGATTCGTCCATACAATACAATAATCATATAGTCAACACACAGTCCACATGCACTATCAGTTTCCATGTCAACTGCCACATCACCATCATACACCCCAGTCACCTGTCTAGTTAGTTGTCATGTCAGAATCTATACATCCCTGTCACCCTGCCACGTCATCTTCCATACAACCTAGTCACCCTTCCACGTCAGCTTCCATACAACTCAGTCACCCTGCTACGTGAGCTTTTGTGCAACCACCTGTCGTCCAGACTTCCATGTTTCATCCTATCATTGGGCAACATCATGTACAAACTTCCATGTGTCATCCGTACAGTGCCACGTGTCAAATCTGTACTAGTCCAACTCAACCTGAAAATGCCAAAATCGAGTGACACATGTCACCTCTTGGTGATTCCACGTTAGCATGCTGATGTCATCATGAAATCATGTTGATGTCACATGTCGTATTTCTGAAATCAACAGTACGCCCTATTGAATTTGACTAGTTTGACTTTTTGCATGTTTGGGAAATCAGTCAAAACCTGATATCTTTTGCATACGACGTCCATTTGAAAAAACAATTATATGGACGAAATCAGTGCGATGAGACGAACACAATGGTGATGGTTTCGTATGTTTCCAAGAACTTTGATTTTTAGGCCTTCCTGGATCCATTTTGGATCATGCCTCCCCACTAAGACCTTTTGGTCCTCCAAAAGGGTATTAACCAGTCATCAAGTGCGGGATACGCCACCCCACTTGTTCTTTGTCTTTTAACTTTGTCTTATGCACCTGTCTCATCAAGATCAATTGAAAAACAATCATGACAACTAACAACATATTGTTATCCACTTGTACTCTTTCACATCTTACTGAAGCCACTACCATCCATTTTGAAAACATTAGCAACGATAACATCAGAAATATGACTGCAAATGATCTAATATGTTTGAAGTACTTGCACGACATTATCTTATCTTGAAGCAAATATGATTGAACTTCCATTCTACAACCATCTCATCTCTATGCTTAAGATCAATTGCTTGATTTGGCACAATTATATGTGTGTTTCTTGCATAAGCTGCCTTCCTTAATTGTTCTATTGTTTGAAGAGATTGATTTTCTTTTAAGTGATGAGCATGTACAACATATTCATTTCCTTCTTTAGTTAAGTGATATTGATTATGTTCCCTACAAAAGATTGATTTGTGATCATACAAAGAAGTGCTACCTAAGACCATTCCACATTCATTGATTGACACCACATCACATGTTACCTCATCCACAAACTTTGATGAAATTTCAAACTTTAAAGTGCATTGCTTTGTTATGTGCATTTTATGATTGTTTATTATCCATTTAAGTGATTAAGGTTTATGATACATCTTAGTGTTTAATCCCAATTGTTTAACCACTTCCTCTGAAATCAAGTTAGATTGAGATCCACTATGTATCAATGTATCGATCTTGGTATGTTCCATTTTCACCCTTATGTGAAACAACTTGCATCTAGAATCATATCCATCACCAATTTTACGTGTCAAACCAACTACTGTGATCTTAGTCTCATCACCTGAATCATATCCCAAGTCTATTGGTCGTGTTGTTGTTACAACTTTTTGCCTCACTTTTCTCTCTTTGAACCACTTCGGTCTCTTATCGGGATGCAATTTCCAGCAATGGTCATCATTGTGCCCTTCTTTCTTGCAATGCTTGCAACAGAGCTTCTCTTCCTTTCTTGTAGCTGAATTTTCTTTCTTTCCATTCCCCTTTCTTTTGTCCTCTTTCCTTGAAGACGATTCCCCTGATACACCAACTCTTGTTTTCCCTGCTTCAATGTATGTTGCTTGAACAGAAACCTCATCAAGATTAGTAGGTCCAAACATAAATACAATGTTACGAATATCTACAGGTAAACCTCCTATATACTTCATAAGAGTTTCTTGGGTATGTAATGGAATATTCAACATTAATACCATCTTACGAAATTCATCTGTGTATTCTTGTACTATTTGTCCCTTTCTTAGTTTAATACCTTGCCATTCAATTAAAGCCTTCTCTTTATAACCCAAAGGATAAAATTGATTTCTAAGTGCAAAAAAAAAATATTGCCATGATGGAAATACATTACCAACTTGTTGTGTGCCATTTTGCAACTTACTCTTCTACCAGATGAGTGTTGTTCCTGCAAGATGAAGCGATGCCAACTTGATTTGGGTTACCTCATCCTTCATTTATTGCACAATGCAATAAAATTCCATTTGTCTGGCCCAATTATCAAGCCTCTTAGCATTGACTTCACCATCATATATGGGCAATTCAAATTTCACATCAAGCTTAAGTAAAGGCATATCATGTTTATGTTTATGGGAATGTTTTCAACCTCCCTTCACCTTCTTCTTCTCCATTAGCTTCTTCTTCTTCAACTACAAGTTCACTTTTGTCTTGTTTAGAAGATTCCCCTTGGAAAGGCCTCTTCCATTCCAAGTAATCCTCATATAAGACCTTTACCATCTTAGACATGGCGAATAAAGTCATTTGCAACTCGATCTCATTATGAGACATGCCTTCTTCAGATGCCATCTCCTCACTTTGAGAAGTCCTCTTTCTCGATCCAATCTTAGGATCCCCTTCTACAATCTTTCCTTCACCATGACTCAACTTTTCCCTGGTAATCATGCAAACTCAAAAATCAACCGTCAACCTGCTTTGATACCACTTGATCCGAAATTGATCTTTTAAAGACTTGGTTAAGTTTTAAGAATGAATTCATTTACCAATTAGGAATTGATGAAAGAAGAAGAAATTAATGATATATTATAGCATCCATAATAAGAAATTCATATCATAATGTAAGCACAATGAACAACAAAACATAACATCAAAGTTGTTAACGAAGTTTGATAAGAATGGCTACTCATCTTGGCCTTTGTCTCAGTGGGTGAGGCTTTCTTAATTCTCTTCAATGATTCAAAAATACATAAGAAATGTGTCAAAAAGATTACAAACTAGTATGGTTGTGTTCTGCTCGACCTGAACAATCCAACACAACTAACAACATTGAAAAAGGATGAGCCTAGCTCCCGGAATTGGACCGCAAAGTTCCCCTCCTCAATGGATTCCCTGGATAAAAATGACTTTGGATTTCAAATTCCTCAGCATTTATCCTATTTTGAACCTCTCTAATTCTGTTAAGAACCCCTAGTTTATATAGATTTTGAGTTGGTATCAACCTCCCAACTTGCTCCCAATATCTAGCCTCAAATCGGGATCCATATATCCCAATAATGGCTAAACTCCATTAAAAACATGCTTGAAATCATCAAAAAATCACAACATAAGGTAAAAGACCCACAAATGGAAAAAGTACAGGGCACAACCCCCTTCTCTCTGACTCTAGTCATGTGGAGGCACTATGTGTCTAGGATCCAATCATCTAAAACCACTAAACCATGTCCCTCAGTATCATGTGAATACCATATGGCCTCGGGCTGGTGCTATATTCCTGCTCTTAGCCCCTGGTCTTTTGGTTGCAAGGCCATACGTCCACACCTCGTCACGTGCCTTGGTTGGTGGGGATAGCCCTGCCGACCGAGCACTATCCACACAAATCCTTCAAAACACAAACTTTTATATTTAATATGCCATATAGTTAACAAGTATCACCCATAGTGCATACGGTTAGCCCGAGGAGGTTAGTCCATTGGTGAGAGTGGAGGTCGGGGGTTCGAAGCATGTGGGTAACAAAATTTTTTGACCCAACCAAGATTGGATAAATCCAGGGTTCCAAGTGGAACCCTTTAATTGGGCCATGTGTCACCCCGTGATTCGTCTATACAATACAGTCATCGTATAGTTAGCGCACAGTCCACATGCATAGTTAGCTGCCACATCAGTGTCATACAACCCAGTCACCTGTCCATTCAGCTACCACGTCAACATCCGTATAGCCCAGTCACCCTTCCACGCCAACTTCTGTACAACCCAGTCACCCTACCATGTCAACTTTCATACAACCCAGTCACCCTGCCACATTAGCTTCCATACAACCACATGTCGTCCATACTGCCATGTGTCATCCTATCATTGGGCCACGCCATGTATGGACTGCCACGTGTCAAATCCATACTGGTCCAACTCAGCCCAAAAATGCCAAAATCGAGTGAAACATGTCACTTCATGGTAATTCCATGTCAACATGATGACATCATGCCGATGTCACCTATTGTACTGTTGACGTTAGGAGTACAACCTATTGAATTTGACTAGTTTGACTTTTTGCATGTTTGGGAAATTGGTCAGAACGCGATATCTTTCGCATACAACGTCCATTTGTGAAAAATATTATATGGCCAAAATCAACGTGACAAGCCAAATGCAATGGTGTTGGTTTCGTCTGATTCCGAGAAATTTGATATTTAGGGCTTCCTGGATCCATTTTGGATCAACAAGATTGCAGTGATACATACCATCCTTGGTATGATTTTGGTATTATTTTCCATCTTCATGAGCATACTTCATATTTGAGCCTAGAACTCTTGAAGATCCCAACATTGGTTCACTTGATTTTGGATGTGTCCTTGTTTTCGTTTGTGGCCAAACACATGGGAAAATCTCATGGAATTGATGAGATGGTTTGATGGTTTCATTGGCTTTATGATTTTACTTAGCATGCTCATTTTCATATGTTAGAGTAGGTTAGGAAGAATAAGCTCAAAATTTGTGACCACTAGGATTATTTTCATGTTACCTTTGGCATTGTTAGCTTATGCCTCACCTTATAAATCCAATTTTGATAATTTGTAGTATGCACACAATTTTTGGATTGTACATGGGGTCTTAGGATGTGAATGTGGACATCCCTCCACATGTTTTTTCTTACTTTCTTAGCAACTCTTAGTATGTATAGTAGAGATTTGAGGTTTTCATGCACTTTTTTAGAGCACATGTCCCCATGTTGGAACCAATTGTTACCCCTCATATTCTATGAGGTTTTACACTTGTGATTTTCATAAAAAAAAATAAGAGGCTTGCATGATGATATTGATGCCATATTTGATGGAGTAGGGGTGCATGGTTGATGCACACTTTCATGGACATTGTTTCCATTATGGTAGTTTTTATTGCACCCATGTGCCTAGTTTGGAGTAATGTGCTATCAATTAATTGATTTGGATGGAGGACACTCATATTTTTCATTTTTTCGATTGGTTATTATGGCTCATTTAGTGTTTCTCTCTCATGTTGCATAATTTCCATTGATGGATCAACCTTCTAGTGGTATTTTTTATGACTTTCATGAGATGATTGACTTGATGATGGAGCTTCTGGGATCAAATGAATCTTTTCAACCTTGTACTGTTATGCTTGGTATATTTTCTCATCATTTTGAGAGAGCACTCTATTGATACACAATGTTATAATGATATATCCCTCTAAACAATGAGCATTCACTATATGTGGATATTCTTGGCTCAATTAGAAAAATGCACTAGTTTTTTAGGGCTAGTTTGGCATTGATATGAAATTTTGGTAGTATGTACATATTGTCCTAGGAGAGCGCTCCTCATTTACACCTATTTATACATTAATAGAGTCCTCTCATTGATTATATATGGATTGCATGTCATGATTTGAGGTTACTTTTGATGAAGCACCCCCTTATTTACATTTTGACATATATTTGGAGGCATCAAGATCTTATATGCACACTTTTCTTGGCCACTCAACAATGATGCCCATGGTTTTGGAGACTTATTGATGGTATTTTCACATTTATTCACATGGTAGCATATGGTCTATAATAGTGTTATGTTTATTTTTGGAGGTCACACCTTTATTCATGCACCCTTTACTAGGTTGCACCCTCCATCCATCATTTGACTTAAGGCATGGAACTCATTTTCACATGATCCTAGAATGACCACCTTATTTTATGGGGTTAGTTGATGAGTTTGATTTGCATGCACATGGATCCATTCCCTTGGCACCCTTCATGAGGAGTTGGATTTTTTCATTGAGGTTTCATGCACATTCTTTGAGAGAACCCTTGTTTTAAAGGTTTGTTTTAGCAACCACCTCCCACTTTTCATTTGTATTTATGTAGACCCACTTTATATGGTATTGGTTAGCATGATTTGAGGACTGTTCCACATCTTATTGACACACATGTTGAGGAGTTGTCAAAACAACTAATACTTGACATTGCTTGCACACTTATCCATGAGATCCACTTTTGGAGGAATTTTGGAGGGGTATCCTATCCCATGAGGAGATATCTTTTGATGGAGTACCTAGATTATTTCCAAATCAATGCTAGTAGATGCACAATGGCCGTGGAATTTCCAAATTGTAGTCATAATAGAAATTACAACAAATATTGAGGGAGTTATGGTGGTTGCAAATCTACCTCCTTAAAACCATCTTTGCATTTTGACCAATTTTTTGAGGAATCCTCCTCCTTTGTTGCTTGAGCGTTTTGGTTATTTTGGAAGAGTGAGATTAATGAATGCGCATGGTGGAGAACACCTTGCGCATATGGATGATATTTTCATGTCTTGATATTATCTTTCAAGGGAATTCGAAAGAAGTGGATATAAATCCACTAATTATTATTTTATGGAAAAGTTGTTGAGGATGTTGATGAATATAGTATTTTTATCATTATTCCATGGAGAGAAGCATGGATCTATAAAGTGGTTAGAAATTTGTTAAGGAGGTTGATGAATATAGTATTTTTATCATTATTCCTTGGAGAGAAGCATGGATCTAGAAAGTGGTTACATATTTTATATTTCATTTTGGAGAAAAAAGTGGATCTAGAATCCACTATATTATTTTATTGTAAAACAAGTTCGATTAAACTCTATATAAAGAGTAGTGCTTTCTCATTTGTACTCATGGTTAAATTGAAAGGGTAAGCCCTTCTATGCTTAGTTGAAGATAATGTAGGACGAAGAATTGAAGGAACAATAAAGTACATGTGAGACTCTCTTTCATCTATTTCTTTTGGCTTGGATATTTTGAGTGGCTAGTGTTGTTATTGTTGGTGTTATCACTCCAGGAAACTCTCCTAGGCTGTAAGTCGGAGATGCCTGGTAACTAACTCTTTTTGGGAAATATTTTCTTAATAATTGATGTGGTTTTTG
>SNQJ01S0004219.1:418297-429700 GCA_010110895.2 Picea sitchensis
CATTTGATGAAAGAGTACCAAGGCTTCTTCCACATGTTCAATCTGTATGTATCCCGCTTTCAGAGAAGATAGGCCAACACATGCCTTGAGAACAAAAGGAAAGGTGTAATTGTCTGGCTACATTCCTGCATCCTCTGTTTTATTTTCTTGCTTAAGCACATCAATATCGATCTCTAGCTGCTTCAGAATGGCTGTCAAGTTCATAAGTGCACATACAAGGGCTGCTCTACCTAGCCTTAGAAGAGAAAGCACATCATCAAAAAGGCAAATCCCAAATCTCAATCCGCCAACATGTTTGAAGCTTGCAGAACATGATGTCTCCAAACACTTTGACAAAACTTCACTAACAGTCTCTGGCAAAAATACAGCAGACAAACTTAAACAAACCATTGATGCATCCAGGGGATCACTTTTCCAGTCTTCATTAAAGAAACGGAGAGTAAAGCAGTAACTGTATATCACATAAACCATATGAACAACCAGTAAGGGTGATGGTTATGTTTTAGTCCATTTCCCTACTGAAGATAAGGGATTCTCAGGACAAGCCGGTATATGTAACACCCTGTTTCCCCCAGATTGTAAATATAACTGAACTGGCCAAGGACTATGGAAAAACTCAAAAGTATGAATATGTGATGTAAATGGACTTGCAGGAAGAGGTCAATGAATGTAAATGACAGTTTGAATTTATTGCAGAACTGTTGAGAGGGGATGTGCGGAATAGAGACCACGATGGTGGTGGAAGGCACCTGAAAAAGGGGCGTTAACTTCCACCTCATCAAAAAGGCAAATCCCAAATCTCAATCCGCCAACATGTTTGAAGCTTGCAGAACATGATGTCTCCAAACACTTTGACAAAACTTCACTAACAGTCTCTGGCAAAAATACAGCAGACAAACTTAAACAAACCATTGATGCATCCAGGGGATCACTTTTCTTCCAAATTTCATTAAAGAAACTTGAGAGTAAAGTGCGAATCAGGAGCATCACATAAAACTATATGAACAACCAAAGTATGGGTGATGGTTGCGGTTTTTAGTCCATTTCCCACCAAGATAAGGGATTCTCGTGGACAAGCTTCAGAGTATAACACCCTCGTTTCCGACAAATATAACCTAACCGCCAAGGACTATGGCAACACCTGCGCGAATATGTGGATGTAAAATGGACCAAGCAGGAAGAGGTCAATGAATGTAAATGACAGCTTGAATCTCTATCGGCAGAATCACCGAGAGGGGATGTGCGAATAGATGACTACCGATGGTGGTGAAGGCACCAGTGGGCGTTAACTTCCACCTGATTAAAGACCGATGGACCTAATCGCCCGGAGAACCAAAAGCGCTCGCTAGCCCTGGAATTAATGCCTTGCGTGGGCCGGTGGTGGTGGCTGGATGCATTGATGAGGGATGGAAGGTGACCCGGCCTGGCCCCGTAGAGAGCCATCATGACCTAATTAACGACGGGTAATCGTGCTTGCCACCTAACCGTGGAGAGGATAAGGCGATGGCTGGAAACGATTGAATGGGGCGACGTGAGGGGAACTCTGGCCATTTTACACAAAGTGAGTGGTCGCAGAGAGGGATTTGCAACCTCGGCCCGGATACCGGCAGCAGAGACGCAGTCTCAAGAAATCGCGGTCTCAAATGGGTGGCTAGTGGAAAATCCATTTGTATTCACTACGCCTACGGTTGGGTGGAATTGAGCACCCCTCTCAGCAGTCTCTTCCGTTACTGAAATTATATATGATAAGTGTTTTATCGAGTATTGGGTACCGAAATTTATATGATGTCGCATATATTCATGGACGGAATTGTAAATGTTTTCCTATAAAGGAATTGTCTGTACAACAATCGTTCATAATTTTGTAGATGTTAGCTCAGAACTTGTGAAATTGTGAAGAAATACAGCATACGAGTATCCGCGTAGTGTTTGATACGCATAGGTCGATATATGCTTATTACAGCGATATCATGCACTAATTTTGTCAATAAAATGAAGTTAACCATGCCCAACCGTTATCTGAAGTTGTCTCCTTATCTTCTCCGAATGACCCGGTAAGACCTCATTATTGTGATTCCTCCTCCTAAAAGGTTCACCAACCAGGAATGCGATTCAAACGATAGGCCTTATTAACCCGCATTTAGGGTGAAATCCATCCTATTTAGGTCCAAATGACAATAGTGTTGTGAGGATTGACCAGTCGACGGATGAGATCTCATCAGAGTGAACCATGGTCATTCACAACCATTAGAATGATGAAAGTAACGCTAGGCGCTATAGCGCTTTCCCCTCTCATCGTGGAGTTAACGGGAAATTGGGATCATAAATCCCAAACCCAAAAGAACGAATCTGGACCGTCAGATTTCGGTTGACATTACCCGACAGCCGTTGGTTCTGGTGAAGCTGCGTGGGGGTTAAGCGTAGGGGTAGACGCGCAAGGAAGTGATTCGAAATACTAGATCCGAGTAGAAATCCCCGTGAAACCGTCGATCGGGAAGAGTTGCACCGGAGCCAAACTCTAGCGTGCAGAAGAGTCCGCTGGATTTTGGTAGAGATCGCTCATGCCTCGAGTAATCGATTTCACTCATCTGGGGATTTTAGGCGTAGAACCGCTGCACAATAAAAATCGCCAGCGACACGCGGATTTCCGATTGAACTGGACCGGCCCACATGATGACGCGGTCGTATTATTAATATCCAGAGGGAAATCTGGATATTTCGCTACCTGAAATCGGCATCTCGGTGGACAAGGTACCGGTAATTCAGTGAAACCTCGACAAGATCCGAGTCAGCCAAACAACAGGGACATGCGGCGAGATCCCAGAGCTCTGAGTTCCGCATATCGGTTTTTGAATAATTTAGAATTCTGTTATCCTTAACGCGATCCGACGGCCGATAGATCCGAGTCAGCCCATCTGAGGGACAGTGTAGGAGATCAAGGCGCCATCTGAGTTTGACGATCAGAAATTGAGTTCTCGAAGATGAGAACCGTGACTTCATAAGTCCCGAATCTCGAATCAATCCGCCAACCGGTCCGCGAGGACAAAGTGGCAAGGATCTGTGCTTCCAGCTGTTCATTCGAAGTTTTCGATGGTAAGGAAGTTGCGCAACAGGAAATCGCGATCCGCGATTCGATGAGATCCGAGTCATTCATGACGAAGACACATGTCAGAAGATCCCGAGGGTTCGGGGTTCGGGGTTCGGCAATTCGGGCTCCTCGATGACAAGAAACTCACAACAAGAGGAATCGCGAAATCCCAAATGCTATCCCCTAGTCATAGCACTCGCTGAGGACACACATGTGTCACCTATGCCATCATAAGGAGTGTAAATACAGGTTTAACAAGCGACGTGAAGGTCTGAAGATCAAGCTTGGTCAGTGGAGTCCACGCCAAGTGGCACGGATCTGTGGAATCGGATTCATGGCGGCCATGCACGCGACATCATAAATCCTAAACCCCATGGCAGCTATAGAAGCCGCGACACATGGTAAAGGTGTCATGAGAAGGACGCCAGCCTAGGTGGGCTAACGCGTTAGGGGGTATATCGGGATCGAAGAATCGGGCGAAGTTCCGGAGTAACTCGTGATTGCGACATCGGAAATCCCGATAATCCGATAGGAGTTGCCCCGAAGGAGATAAGACCACGGCCGTAAAAGCAGTGAACCACAGGCTTGGCCAGGGAGCTACCTGAGGAGCGCATCGGATTTGAGGATCGCAGCCAAAGGCGGAATGAACTCCCAGGGAAACCCCTAACTCCGGATATTGAACTGTGTGGATTGGCATTGCCAATGCCTATATTGAGATTTCTCATTTGTGGGAGATTAACCCCAATTTTTAAATTGACAGTGGGTGTGGCAGCAAAGTGGTATCGAGCATGGTTACAACACTCACCGACCGGCTCATGCACCGCCGTGACAACAAGCAGATAAAGTCAGGATGAAGCACTCCTATGAGTAGTAACCCCTGACTTAGCTATCTTGTCCAGGATTAAAAACTTTGGAATATGAACAACTGCTATGTATGCACGTGAAAGAATTATGGAATTATGCACAAATTATGAAATATATTTAATTCTTGGACTAATACCCAGCCAATATCTCACATCACTTGGGTTTTAGGGATTTATCAACCACCTGAATCTACAAACTTAGTATATGGTGACTATCAAGAGGTGGGAGAAGGCTCCCATAATAGAGTCGAGGAGTCCTCAATTTTAAAGAAGAGCAAGAGGGAAACCCCTACAGACGAATAGACTCGTGAGGAGTCTCATGGCTCTAATTGCAAAGCCGCAAGGTCATAATGAAAGGATGATGAAAGAACAAGAAAAGCAACCAAAAATTAACGCAGCTCTACCGCAGTTTGTCCGGACTCCTACAACTTAAAAAATGCAAAGATGAACCCGGAGATGTCGATCGCGGGTCGTAGTCGCTGGCTAATCGAAAGAAGCACATCCGTAAAGGTTCACCCTAGAGGTAAAGGACCAATACCGGACGATTCCACTGAGAAGGGAAGTTTCATGCATTCGTGAGGGGCTCCTTCCAAAGCAGCAGTAATCCGGGCCTCTATTCTCAGTAAAACGTAAGAAGCAAAAGACTTCCAAGAGTCACAAATTCATAGGAATTTAGAAAGGCCAAACCTCCCTCCTTCGACGGTGAGATAAAGAAGGGAGAGGGAAGCCGACATGGATCTTGAACAAGAAATATTTCGTGAGTCCATGACTTTCAGAATTTGAAGGCCCGAGTGGCCACTTTCAATTTGAACGGAGTACTCATCCGGCCGGAAGACCTTAAGAATATAAAAGGGTCCGTGAGGAGGACCCGGCCTTGGAAACAGCTGAGAAGTACTTCCTAAGAAGTAATGGCTCTGAAAGATATTCTCATCGAAGGCTAAAGAGTTTTATGAACCAAACTGGCTAACTTTACCATGGAGGAATATGTCAACAAATTCCTTGACTTACTACATGCACTCTACATCAAAGCGGTGAGGAAGGCGGAGGCATAACGCTTCATCAGTGGACTTCCCAAGGAATACTGAAACTGGATTGAGTTTGACGAACCAAAGACCTTAGAAGATAATATACAAAAGGCAACATATTTTCATGAACAATATGACATCGGCGAGTCCGTGGAGACCGAAACAAAAGAATGGTTCAAAAATTTAAGAAAGGAAAATCCTCTGATTTTAAAACTACCGTAAGAACCATAATGAATTTCTTCCAACCCCGAGTGTACTTTTGAAGCGTAACTTCCTCTGGATGGAAATAAAACTTCGGACTCCATACCAATAAAGACCGATAAACCCAAAGAGAAAACCATTTGAATGTTGGGATTGCGCAGGATATCATCTCCGAGAGACTGGCCCACTTCGGCCAAATGCATCAAATTTAAGATTTATAACATGCGTGAAGCTACCATAGCCAACGATGTGGCTGCTGTGGGAGGTGCTTACGATTTATGCTGCCTTGGACAATAATCAAGCCGCCCACCAAGCTTCAGTAGTGGCATGAAGGTATGATCTTCAACCATCCGACATTCCCTGCTTTGATTGACCTCGTTCAAATTTGAGTTATATATCCCCTAGAACCGTTGATATGTAACTACTACCACAAAGGCAACTAAACCATGGTTGGTACAGCTAGCCATCGGCACCAAAAGAAGGGTAGAGGTGTCGTGACTACCGCCAATTAATGTTGGGTGAATTTCACACGGGCAACCTCCTTAATGTATTACCTTGGGATCGTATGATCTGTTGATTGTATGGACTGGTTGGCCTCCCATAAAGACAAACTTGACTGCTACTATAAAACCTTAGAATGTGTAAGTGAAGAAGGGTAAACAAGGATAACTCTTCAAGGGATCCAAACCGGTCTCGGTAAGACAAATATCAACATTACAACTATAAAATATTGTAGAAAGGGATGTCCCTTTATATGCGCATTGTGTTGGGAACAACCGGCGGTGCAGAGCCAAGCCCTGAAGGTGACCATATCCTAAGAGAATACCGAGATGTGTTTGAAATAATCGGGTCTCCCTCCGAAGAGAGACATTGACTTCTCAACAAAACTTGCACCTCGTGAGCAAGGTTTCCGGTGTCTAGAACACCCCATCGGATGAGCATGCCTCAATTAGTAGAACTCAAATTGCAATTGAAAGAAATGATGGATAAGGGTTATATTCACCTGTCCCCCTCGGGAGCACCTCGGGTCCGCTTTGTGAAAAAGAAATACGGCACCCTTAGACCGTGTATAGATTACGCATAAACTCTAATAAAGTAACCATAAAGAACAAATACCCTTGCCCAGAATCGATGATCTATTTGATCGCTTGAGGTGCGTCATTTTCAAAGATTGACTTAAGGTTTCGATACCATCAAGTCTGAATCAAGTGTGAAGACATCCATAAAACCGCCTCGGACAGCTCGTGACAAGTCGCCCAGAGTTTGCAGTGCCATTTGGTTAACCAATGCCCTCGCCTAATTTGTCAGCGTGCTTAATGAACAATGTACTTGTAAATTTTGATAAATTTTACTAGTTTTCATTGATCTACATACCAATTCCACTCTTAAGAAGAACATGAAGAACATATTAGACCTGGTTCTCTAGTGCTAAGAGAGCATCAGCTCCCATACAAATTCAGTAAGTGTGACTTCTTCAAGCAAATACACTACTTGGGACATGTTCCGTTCCAAGGAAGGGGTAGCGGTAGATCCCGATGCAAGATCAGGTCTATCATGGAATGGCCTACCCCAAAGGATGTCTCAGACATTAGATCCTTCATGGATTACGGATACTATAGGATATTTATAAAGATTTCTCCAAGATTGGTTGGCCAATCAATGCCTCCGTCAGAAGAAGGGAAAGAAATTTCGTGGACACAGCAATGCGAAGAAAAGATTTCAAACCTTGAAAACATTTACTAACCCATGCACCGTGTTGAAAATCACCGAATCTTAAGCCGACTTCCCTAGGTACGATGCCCCCGCAAAGAAGGGTTCCTCAATTTTACGCGTAGCTGAAAGGTGATCCGCATGAATCCCGGTAAATTGAATGAGCATGAGGTCAACTATGTGACTCATGATCCTGAATTGGTCATTTATGCATCCTTAAAAGTGGAGCATTTCACTCGGAAGGAAATTTGCACTTAGACGCATCATTGTGGATTACGGGATTTGTTTGATCAACCTAAGCTCAATACTAGACAAGCTAAATGGATGGCTCTCTATATGTTAATTTGATTTTGAAATCAAACACATCAAAGGTAAGGAGAATAAGGTGGCCGATGCCCCTAGCGTAAGCATGAGAACGATTCACCGCCGTGAGTACCTGGGAGACGGATATCAAGAACAGAGTCAAACAGTAATGGTGTCGATTCCTTCGCTCGAGATGTAACCGCATCTACCGAAACTACTGGATAAAATTTGAAGGCTACTAGATGACCGAATGAGGTCTACTTGCATACAGAGATAGATTGTACATTCCCAATTGTGACGATTGGAAGAGGTTCATCATGGATGAAGTACACAAAAGACCATATTAATCGTCACCAAGATACCGTAAAATGATTATCGCACCGAAACAAATTTCCGGCTCTGATCAAGAAGGACATAGCCAAATATTTGGCCCAATGCATAGAATGCCAATGTGTTAAAGCGTAACATCAACACCTACCGATTTCATCGCACTTTACTCCATCCTTAATGGAAATGGGAAACCATCTCCATGGATTTTATCACCGATACCAACTTCAACCGCATTGCATCGATAATATGGTGGTGGTAGATAACCGAGTAAAGTCTGCCCATTTCATTCCCATCAAATCGACTTGCTAAGGCGATAGATATCGCGCATGTATTTATGAAAGAGGTGTTCAAACTGCACGGCATGCCGAAAGAGATAATATCCGACAGAGATACCAAATTCACTTCTCCACCTTCGAAATCAATCGGGATGATGGATTAGAGACCAAATACATTTAGTACTTATCAAATTCCCAAACCATGGACAAACGTAAAGAGTAAATTAGATATTAGAATATATGTTAAGGATGCATGTGATGCACGTTCTTAGGAGAAATGGGTAGAAGACTACCCCGCCACTTGGTAGAATTTGCTCACAACAACGACTACCAAGCATCCTTAAAGATGAGCCCATTCGAGGTCCCCTATGGTAGACAATGTAATACCACAGTCAGCTGGAGCAATCCCCGTGAATAGATTTCGGGACCCGGCGATGTTGAAATAAATGGAACAACAAGTGACTCAAATAAAACAAAATTTGAAGGTCGCCAGAACCGACAGAAAAGCTATACCGATCAAAAGAGTATAAACCCAAGAGTTCCAAGCAGAGACCATGTATATCTCGTAATTAAGCCCAAAAGGAGTTCCTAAAATGGGAGCTTGTGCCAAATTGGCACCCCGGTATTGTGGACCTTTGAGGTTCTAGACAGAGTGGGACTCAGAAGCCAATCGGCTAGCACTTCCTCCCACGCATTGGGCACATAATGTTTCCCATGTTTCCTTATTGAAGAAATATGTACATGATGCTAATCATATAATTGATCGGTCTATGATCCAGGTGGAACCTGAGGGAGAATTCCTGCCGTAACCCCAATGCATATTAGACGTATATGGAAACCTGCAACTCCGTAACGTAACCATTGGGTAATGTGTCAAGGTGCTGGAAACATTTTGGCCCGCATGAGGCTACATGGGAAATGGAGATGCCATGAGAAAGGCATATCCGGACGAGCTTACTTCTATACATGTAATTCGTGATTAACAGATAAGAACATCGAGATCGACATCGCATTGTAAATATAACTAACCGCCAAGGACCATGGAAAACCTAAGGGCATGAATATGTGATGCAAATGGACCGCAGAAGAGGTCAATGAATGTAAACGACAATTTGAATTTATTGCGAATCACGAGAGGGGATGGAATAGACATGACGCATGGTGGTGGAAGGCACCTGAAAAAGGGGCTGCTAACTTCCACCCGTGATTAAAGACCGTGTTTTGACTCCACTGGCCCGGAGAAGCGAAAGCGGCTCGCTAGCCCTGTAAAAAATGCCTTGCAGGCTGGTAGGTTGATGGCTTCATGAGGGATGCGGAGGTGAACCACCCATCCATAGAGCCACTGCTGACCCATTCACGATATAACGGTGCCACACGCAACCTTGTGAGGATACATGATGGCTGAAATGATTGAACTGGGCAGACGGAACTCCTCGCCATTTTACGCAGAGTGAGTGGTCAGCAGAGGGAGGGATTGCAACCTTCGCCCGACAACGGGCAAAGTGAGAGATGCGTGTCTCGTGGAAATTGTGGTCTCAATGGGTACTAGTGGTAAATCCATTTGGAGTCGCTACGCCTACGGTTGGGTGGAAACGAGCACCCCTCTCAGCAGTCCCTTCCATTACTGAAATTATATCTGATAAGTGTTTTACTTATATTGCATTCTGAAATTTATATGTTGTCATATATATATTCATGGACTGTGGAATTGTAAATGTTTCCTGTGAAGGAATTGTCTGTACAACAATTGTTAATACAGAGTAGATGTTAGCTCATAGAACTTGTGAAATTGTGAAGAATTACAGCATACGAGTATCCGCGTAGTGTTCGATACGCATAGGTCGATATATGCTTATTACAAAGGATATCATGCACGAATTTCGTCAATAAAATGAAGTTAACCATGCCCAACTGTTCTCGGGAAGTTGTCTTCCTTTATCTGCTCACGGGAATGACCCGGTAAGGATCCCGTCACAAAGATTCCCTCTTCGGAAAGGTTCACCCAGAACCCAGAATAAGGATTTGAACGCATAGGCCTTATTAACCCTGTACGAGGAGGAACGATCCTATTTAGGTCCAAGACAGTAGTGTGGTGCAATAAATAAGTCGACGGATGAGATCTCGTCGAAGTGAACCATAGTCATTCACAACCATTAGATTGATGAAAGTAACGCAAGCGTTACATGCCTTGCCCTCTCTCATCGTGAGCAACGAGAAATTGGGATCGTAAATCCCAAGACCCAAAAGAATGAATCTGGACCGTTAGATCTCGGTTCACATTAGCCGACAGCCGTTGGATCCGAAGAAGCTGCGTAGGGGTAGACGCGCGAGGAAGTGATTTGAGCCATTAGATATGGAGTAGAAATCCCTTAAACCGTTGGATCGGGAAGAGTTGCACCGGAGCTAAACTCTAGTGTGGAGAGGAAGATTCCTAGCCGTTGATCTCGGTAGGACACGTGTCGGCGTTCTGGGAGGCATCGAGATTTCACTCATCGAAGATTTTAGGAGTGTAGAACTGTTGCACAATGAAATCGCGATACAGGATTTCCCGATTGAATCTGGACCGTCCATTATGCGTGACGCGTGTCAGGAGATCCGGAGGGGGATCGGGATATTTTCCATCGGGAAATCAGCATTCCCGTGGACAAGTACTCGAGGAAATCCAAGTGAAAACCCCAACAAGATCTGAGCCGTCCAACAGCAGGGACACGTGGCAGAGGATCCCAGAGAGTCAGAGTTCGACATATCGGGGTTTTTGAATACATAGAACTCTTGCAATCCGGAATCGCGATCCGCGATTTCCCGACAAGATTTGAGCCGTTCATGACGAGGACGCGTGTCAGAGGATCCCGAGGGAGCGGGCTTCGACAATTCAGGATTCTCGATGACAAGAAACTCACGATAGGAGGAATCGCGAAATCCCAAAACGCGACGGTCCCCTAGTCATATCACTCCAGTGGAGGATAGGTGTCACTCCACGCCATCATAAGGAGTGTGGGCCATAGGCGCCAGAACAAGGGACATATGTCGGAAGATCAAGCTTGGCCATGAGTCCACGCCAAGTGGCATCGGGGATCGGGGAATCAGAATTTGCGAAGGTTTTGCATCGCGACATCATAAACCCCGAAACCCCGATGGGTAGCTATAGAGCTGCGAACATATGGTAGCAGGTCACATGAGAATGGAGCTAGCCTAGAGGGCTAATGCGTTAGGGGATATCGGGGATCGGAGAATTGCGAGTTCCGAGGACTCGTGAATTGCGACATCGGAAATCCCGAAACTCCGATAGGAGTTGCCCCGAAAGGAGGTAAGACCACGGTCGTAAAGGCAGTGAACCATAGGCTTGGCCTAGGGAGCTAATGCGTGAGGAGCGCATCGGAATTCGGAGGATCGCGAGTCATGGGGGTGAATGAGTCTTGACATTAGGAACCCCGAATCCCAATATTGAACCAGGGATTGGCGCTTCGCTAATGCAGGTTTCTGGAGATTTCTCATTTGTGGGAGATTAACCCCAAAATTTTTAAATTATGATAGTGGGTGTGTTACAAAGTGGTATCAGAGCATGGTTACAACACTCGGCCTGACTGGGCTCATGCACCCGTCGCACC
>SNQJ01S0004219.1:429710-447727 GCA_010110895.2 Picea sitchensis
GGTGGTATCATGGATTAGTGAAATTGGGTCATAGTCGCATCACTTCCTATAGGGAGTTCACAGAGAGGCTCATGGATAGGTTTGATAGGAGGGATTCTGAGATCCACTTCAGGGATCTAGCCCAGTTCAGACAAACTGGCACAGCAGAGGCATTCATCATGGAGTTTCAGTGGGTACCTGTGGAAGTGACAGATCTATCAGAGCCCAAGATGATCATGCTATTCACAAAGGGACTCATCGATCCCTTGAGAGGATGGGTGAAGGCAGGATTCCATCCTTCACACTTGAGATTTGGCAGACTCAATGCCAAAGACTAAAACCTTTTCCAAACCCTTCATACCCCAGAAGGATTGAGACAAGAAGACATTCTAGAGAGAATGGAAGGGAAAGGAGAAGTTAGATGATGAGACTAGGTGAGAGCTTATGAGGAAGAAGCTTTGCTTCAACTGTAGAGACCCTTGGGTCCCAGGCCACTGGTGCATGGGCAAGGGAGAGATTCATTATATTGAGGTGGAAATAGACAATGTAGATAGTGAGGAGGAGGAGAAGGAAAGTGGATCCACTAGGTCAGAGGAGGAGTCAACAAAGGAAGAGGAACAACCTCCCTGTAGACCTCCAACACCAGTAGGAGCCCATCCTCTAGTAGTCCCACAACAACCTAAGCAGGTTAACACGAGGAAACCAGCAAAGGGAGGAGTCATAGAGACCCTTTCTGGTGTTCCCAGGTATGATACCCTCCGAATCAGAGGGAATATTCATGGGCAACAAAAAATCCCCCTGATAGATGGTGGGGCCACCCACAACTTCATCGACACTTCACTAGTATCGATACAAGCCCTTCAGACAGAGGAGTTTGAGGGGTTTGACATTGCAGTAGAAGATGGCCACACAATGGAGTGTCTAGACAGAGTTCCAGACTTGGAGGTAAAGTTAGGAAACTATATAGTGAGAGATACATTTTATGTGGTTGACCTATCTGACACATATGTGGTGTTGGGAGTCCAGTGGATGATTACCTTGGGAAAAATCATCACGACCAATTACCAAACCTTGGATATGGGATTTAGAGGCCATGACAGGAAGAAGGTTGTTCTAAGAGGCATGTCGACAGGAGCACCCAGGATAGTTTCAACCAAGAGGATGGAGAGGATATTCAGACACGGGGAAGTAGCATATGTTGTTGAGTGTTTGATCACTATGCGAAAGGATTCAAAGGGTCGACAACAGTATCATACAGAGATCAATAATTTGTTGGGATGACATCAATAGGTTTTTGAGTCGATTCCACCAGGGAGACCACCTAACAGAGGGTTTGAGCACACCATTGAGTTGGAAGAGGGGGCCAAACCGATGATCACCCCACACTATCATCATCCTAGGAGGTTCAAGGATGAGATAAATAAGGCAATCACGGAATTTCTAGCGATGGGACACATCAGACCGAGCAACAACCCATTCGCTTCTTCAGTTGTCCTAGTTCTAAAGAGGGATGGCACCATGAGGATGTGCATTGATTACCAATCCTTGAACAAGAAAACCATCGAGAACCGATATCCTATCCCACACATTGACGCATTTTTAGATGAACTCCATGGGGCATTTTTCTTCTCAAAGATTGATCTATGCTCTGGGTATCACCAGATTAGTATCCAAGAGTAGGACATAGAGAAGACCACATTTCAATGTCACTTTGGACATTTCGAGTTCTTGGTTATGCCATTTGGGCTAACCAATGCACCCGCTACGTTCCAGTCTTGCATGAACCACATATTCAGGGATCAGCTAAGGAAATCAGTCTTGGTTTTCTTCGATGACATCTTAGTCTACAACAAGACATGGCAGGAGCATATAAGGCACTTGGATAAGGTATTGAGCATCATGAAGGCACAATCATTATATGCCAAAGAGTCCAAGTGTGAGTTCGGTATGATAGAGTTGCTTTACTTAGGCCATATGATTAGTGCACAGGGGGTACAAGTGCACCAGGAAAAGGTCATGGTCATTCTAGATTGGCCAATGCCCAGGAACGTAACAAAGTTGAGGAGTTTCTTCGGGCTGTGTAGCTATTACAAGTGGTTCGTCCAAGGTTTTTCTCATCTTGGATCATTTTTGATGGATCTTACCAAGCATGGGGCTTTCATCTGGACCAAGGAATCACATAAATCCTTTGATCACATGAAGGAAGTCATGAGCACTTGTCCAGTATTGGCATTACTAGACTTCACCTTGCCATTTGTACTAGAGTTTGACGCATCTGGCGAGGGTATCGGGGAAGTTTTGATGCAGGGAGGACACCCCATTGTATTCTAGAGCAAGAAGCTCAGTCAGCTCGAGAGGTTGTACTCCATTTATGACAAAGAGATGTCGGCAATCATGAATCCCTTGACCAAATCCAGACAATATTTGGTGGGCAACAAATTCGTGGTCAAGACGGATCACAACAACTTGAAGTATTTCCTTGAGCAGAAGAACCTCAGTGAGTGCCAACAAAAATGGGTGATGAAGGTACATGCATTCGAATTTGACATAGAGTATGTCAAGGGGAAGAAGAACATTGTGGTTGATGCATTATCGAGGAGACCTGGGGCCTGTTCTTTGATGGAGATTTCAATAGATTGGAAATCCCACTTATTAGTGGAGTATTCCAAGAACAAGTTCGCTTGTGAGGTGATGGATGGATAGATACAGGATGAAAGGTATAGGGTCATTGACGATGTCATATTCTATAAGGATAGAGTCCACTTGGTGCCAGATTTGAGGCTCAATAAGAAGATCCTCACAATAGTTCATGATTCAACACTAACAAGCCATCAGGGGTTCTTCAAAAACTAAAGACAGATCAGGGAGGGGTTCTCATGGAAGGGCCTCAAATAGGATGTTATGAGACATGTCAGTGAGTGTGTGACTTGCCAACAGAACAAGTCAGAGCATGCTCTTCTAGCAGGGCTACTTTAGCCACTCCTCATTCCAGAGCAGAAATGGGAGAGTATATCGATGGACTTCATCACAAGCCTACCCAAGGTCCAGGGTAAGGATTGTATCTATGTAGTGGTCGACAGATTGACCAAGTTTTCTCACTTCTATGCCATACCAACAGAGTACAATGCAGTTCAGGTAGTCGAGCTATTCTTCATGGAGGTCTTCAGACTTCATGGGTTGCCGAGGAACATCATCAGTGACAGGGATAGTCGGTTCATGGGGACATTATGGAGAGAGTTATTTCAGTTGGTGGGGACAAAGCTGACACCTAGCACTAGCTATCACCCTCAGACACATGGGCAGACCGATATTTTCAACAAGTGGGTTGAAGGATATTTAAGGAACTATGTAGGTGGACAACAGAGAACATGGGTTAAGTGGCTACATCTAGGAGAACATTGCTACAACACCACTTTCCATGTGTCCATTGGTATGAAACATTTATAAGCATTATACAGATATGATGCTCCCACTTTGGTAGACTTGGTTTTAAAGGAGAGCAGAGCTCCCAAGGCCAAGGATTGGATCATAGAGAGTCAGGAGATTCTCAAGTTGTTGAAAGAGAACCCGCAGATGACACAGAACTGACAAAAGATGAGTGCAGACATGCACATGATAGAGCACAACTTTAAGGTTGGGGATTTGGTTTTCTTGAAACTCCAACCTTACAGACATTCATCTCTGAAGAAGAGTGGGGCCGAGAAGCTCAAGCCCATATTTTATGGCCCTTACAGGATCATTTGCCGAGTAGGGGAGGTTGCTTATGAGTTAGAGCTTCTAGAGGGAGAAAGATTCATAATTTGTTCCACGTATCTTGCCTCAAAAAGGTAGTGGGAAATCCATTATCACATCATAGGAGCTTCCCCATGTTAGCTCCTCAAATAACACAGTCAAATTTGTTTATTTTAGGTGATAGGAAGTCATTGAAAAATACATTTCTAAATTTTATAAGGTTCATTTTTTAGAGCCTTAGGTTTGTAATAAAGTTTGAAAAACATTTGATTTGGTTTTCCCTTCAAAAATGTCGAAAATCAGGTTTCGGTAGCTAAGCGCCTTTTCAAAAGGGCTTCTAAGCCACCGAAAGTGCAGAAATTTTGCGTTTTTACTGGGTTGAGTCATCATTTTCAAACGATGATTTTGAGAAAATGGAAGATCATTTTGAGAAACGGTTGGACATTTTTGTGCCTAACATATCAAATACCAATAAACTCTCTCAATTTTCCTACAAGTGTCATAGATTGGGAGAATCAAATTCATCTCTGATCCCTAATTTTCGGATCTTAGAATTTACCTGTTTGAAACATGTTTTTGAAATGAATATCACGGGAAAATAAAAACAAATCTCAAATAACTAAGAGAGTTTTTTTCTCACAACACACCAATCTACAAAAAACTCTCTCAGTTTTCCAAAATATATTGTTTTTTGAGAGATATGGGCGAATATTTGAGAGGAATATTTCCATAATTTTCAGTGGCTTAGGCGAACATCTCAACTGTTCATTAGCCACCGAAAGCACAGACATGGCAGAGAGGTCGTATTTTTTCCCAGATATAACTATTTCTTAGCCAAACATCTCGAGAATGGTGTCTTAAGATGCATGATAATTAAATACATCCGATTTAAGGTTTTGTCGTGATGTATGAGGTGTTTTAGATGGTGGCAAAATGGAAATAACCACCTATTCTCTGGTCACATAAAACAATTTTTGGCTAAAAATAGCAAATTCGACCCGTCTAGTTTTCTATGGATATTCAACATCCTTGGAAGGTTTTCTACACTTGGCAAAGATTTTGAAGGAGATAAATATCATAAAACATAAGGAGTTGACCTAGTTTTTAGGATCTCTTCCTATTCTTTTGTGACAATTTGTTAAGCCCTAATATTGGCTCATTACCCCTTAATTGGGGCATATTATATTATTAATGTTATTTTATTTATGTCGGATTTAGGCCATTAGTTGTGGTTATGCCTCCTATTCTCCTATATATACCAAGGAGACATTTTCATTTTGAATCATATTGTACTTGAACATTTAAGTGGGGTAAAAGGAGGTTGCCCGCTCGAAGAGGCTTATTATTTGAAATTATATCTTTTTCAAGCCGTTGAGTACTTTTTCTGAGGATTTGCTATGCTATATTGATATTTGGTTCTTAACATATGGTATCAGAGCTCAAGGTCTTGGGGTTTCGTTGCTACATCTGAGATACCTTGGAATTTTCGCTATAAATTTGTTTCTACAATGTTTCAGAAGGAACGGCTTGGAGGATATTTAGTAGACGGATCAAGGTATGTTGGGTTAAAAATTCATCTCCTAAGGCCTTATACTTTCATATATACAACCTGTACAAGATAGGGTTCTAGAATCATCTTGAACTGAGTCATTGCAGAATTTTCGCTATAAAAAATTTTCTGTAACATTCCAGACCCTGAACTCATAAGGATATTTACAGAAATCAGTAAGGTATTGGTGGTAAAATGTTCATCTTCTGGGTCATATCAAATTTGTAGATACACCCTTTGTAAGATAAGGTATATGAATAGTCCTATTGACTAGTATCAAGAAGGTGTTCCTGGTAAAACAATCATAACTTCTACCTAGTGTATCCAAATTGAGTAGGACTAGTTTCATTGGATTGTGGACAGTCTGTAGTATTCCTGGTGCAAGTTTCAGAATTGTATGTCAATTATTTTGTGCGGGGCACACTATACAAGTGAGATCTCCTGGAAAGGCCAAAAATAGGCAAGTTGTGGGGAAGTTACAATAATTTCCACTTGGCACATCCAATTTTGATCAGACCTATGGCATTGCAGAGAAGAAATATCAGAGAACTACATAAAATAAAGTTTCATACCCAGAAGGGATGAAACAGGGGAGATACAACAGAAGAAATATTGTCTAGTAGAACCACCTCAAAATCAAGGTTCAAAAGTGATACTTGGCCAACATGCCACCAAAAAAGGGAACTTCTACACCAAGTAAGACTCCAGAAAATCCTACTTGGACTCTTGACGAAGGTGAAGAAATGCGTATGGACATAAATGATTTACAAAAGAAGATAGTAACAAAAGATGAACTACAAGAGATGATGGAGGGTTTAGAAGGGGAGATCATGGAAGTATTGAAAAAATTCGTAACATAGAAGACACCTGAAAGTGAAAATGCATCCCATGAAATTCATGATGAGGACATAAGGAAGGTGAATTAAGAATGGAGAAACTCCAACTTTGGTTTGAAGACCAACCACGTTCCTAAGATTGATATGAGGAAGTTGGATGGGAAGGACCCAATCACATGGATACTTTAGATGGAACAATCTTTGATCTCCATAATGTACCACATACACAAAAGGTACAAATTGATTCTTTATATTTAGAACCTAATTAATTTTTATGGTATCGATGGATTTGTTCTCGCAAATCACTCGTCACTTGGAAAATTTTCATGGAAGAAATGATAGCACACTATGAGGATACAAGGAGAAATACCTTCTTTAGCCAATTGATAAATCTCAAGCAAAAGGGTTCAATTACCGAGCACATTGAGAACTTCCAAAGATTGAATATAAAGGTAATCTTTATATTTAGAACCTAATTAATTTTTATGGTATCGAGGATTTGTTCTCGCAAATCACTCGCCACTTGGAAAAATTTTTCATGGGAAGAAATGATATGGTCTATGAGGATACAAGGAGAAATACTCTTCTTTAGCCAATTGATAAATCCAAGAAAAAGGGTTCACCTTACCGGAGCACATTGAGAACTTCCAAAGATTGAATATACAGTAATTGATATCTGCATGAGCACTTGATTGATGTATCTTTACAGGAACAGCATAAATGATTCAACATGAGGTTTGCCTTTGGGAACCCAAACTGGAGAAATGCATTTATGCGGCAAGAAATGTTGAAAGTAAAAATATGATATGCCTCATTCAGAAAGTCCAATCCTAACATCTATAGAGAATAATGCTCCTTCTTCAAAACACTAACCTACAAGGTTGACACTCAACAATCGAGGAAAGAAAGCAAAAAGGTTTATGCTTTAATTGTGACAGAAGTACAAGAAGGGACATAAGTGTGGTGAGAAGAAATTATCTCTACATAGATTGGTGAAGAGTGAAGAAGAACAAGAACAAGAACCATCTCACATTGAAGAACGAAGCAATTTCTGCCTCAAGAGTTGACTCCATGATATCTGCAGTAACGCATTGGTCGGAATACGACAGGGGAGGAATGACGGATGGATGGATGGATGGAAGGAAGGAGGATGGAAGGAATGGACGGATGGATGAAGGAAGGATGGAAGGATGGACGGAATGGAGGCAATGGAATGGATGGATGGATGGAGGAAGGAGGATGGATGGACGGATGGATGGACAGGGATGGATGATCGGAGGATGGACGAAAGAAAGGATGGAAGGAATGGAAATGGATGGAGGAGGAAGGAAGGAGGAAAGGAAATGGAATGGATGGATGGATGGAGAGGAAGGAATGGAAGGAATGGAGGAAAGGATGGATGGACGGAGGATGGATGGAAGGAGCCGGAATGGATGAAGATGGATGGATGGATGGAATGGACAAAGGAGGATGGACGGAATGGATGGATGGATGGGCCGGAGGGACAGGACGGAAGGACGGATGGAATGGATGGAGGAGATGGACAAAATGGAAGGATGGACGGATGGATGGATGGATGGATGGATGGAATGGAATGGATGGATGGATGGATGGATGGAAGGAATAAAGATGGATGGATGGAAAGGATGGAGTTGAAGGATGGAATGGATGGATGGATGGATGGACGGATGGATGGAAAGGAATGGAATGGAAGGACGGAATGGAATGGAGGATGGAATGGACGGATGGAATGGAAGGAGGAAGGATGGAGGATGGAAGGATGGATGGACGGATGGATGGATGGAATGGATGGAATGGACGGATGGATGGATGGATGGAGGGATGGATGGAAGAAGGTAGTCACCGCGATCAATTAGCCTTCTTAATTCCGGCTACCTATATCGGGCAACGTACCGCTTCATCGCTAAACCTTCACCAAAGTTAGCGTGAGAACGCTGGTAGGCCTTCTTAGAGATTCTTCATTAATGGGTGGTACTTTCCCAATTCCACCGCCCGATGTTCCACGCTCTTTTGTTGTTTCAATCAACATGATCTCCACTGATTCACTTATTACTTTGGCGCTCTCAATGCACTCCATGGATAGTACCAATTCTCGGAGATTATTTCGCTACGGATGATCTAAATGTCGCTAAGTTCGGCCGACCACCTATCGCTATCTAATCGGCAACACCTTCAATCTCTGGTGTGAGTTATCTCTAGATCTCCTTTCCGTGTCATTTTTCCCATAGATGATATGATCATGTCCGTTGGTGGAGGACACCCTTTGGGATGATGGACATCATCGCTCCATCCTCTTTTCGAGTAACATACCATTGAGAACTACCAATGAATCTCGAATCCGTCGACCGTTGTCGTCATCTCAATCGTTCTCGAGTCCACACACGATGTGTTTTCCAAGGGAACTTAAGCAATATCTCACCACTATTCTCTCGACATATCCGTCAAACCCGGGATTGTCGAAAATGTCCGCTATTGAGCTGTTCTTCTGACGAAATCGTTACCTATACATCCTTTTTCAAAGAGTTTCGTGACATAATCACCTAGAGCTACGAAGAAATGCTCTGCATCGAATTCTCGTAGATTGTGATTCATGAGATCAAGACATACCCCGACGCCAAACCCGGCCCAAAGAACGCCAGTCTCCGTTTCACCCACGAAGCTTTACGTTATCAAGCTCCGGTCGAGAAATTTCTTAAAGCCAACTTTATTTACCCAATTTCTAATAATGAGTGGGCTTCTCCACTTGTATGAGTTCCTAATAAAGGAGGAAAATAGAACATTTGTGTAGATTATAAGGATATAAAAAAATCTTGTCCTAAAGACAACTTTCTCACCCCTTCTGCTGGATCGATTGTCGACGACATGGCGAAATCTTCTCTCCGATGGATGGTTTCTATAATCAAATCAATATTGTTCCCGCAGGATCAACATAAGACTTCTTTTTTGTCCTTGGGTACTTTTGCCTACAGGAAAATCCCTTTCGTCCTTTCAAGAACACCGTGCAACTTTTCAATGCGCCATGTCTTATGCTTTCCATGATATCAAGCACATTTTTCAACCATATCTCGATGACCTACAGACTCATTCCATGCACCGTGTAGAACATCCAACACACCTCCGCGCCATTTTTTCGCCCTTTGCCCATTCTACCGTGATACGCTTTGAATCATAAGTGCATTTCTTTCTCGTGGGAATTCTACTGACTTCTAGGTTTTAATGTTTCATGTCAAGGGATTGCGGATCCTTTAAAGGTTGAGGCGCATCCTTAATCTCCTCCTCCTTTCTACACTTCAACAGCCATAAAGTTTGCAAGGAAAGAAAACTTTCTTCGTTGTTTTATCCCAAACTACGCTGAGATCACTCATGGATTTACACGGCTCCTTAAAAAGGGTCCAGTTCGCATGGGATACCATCACCAACAATGCTTCCGAAGATTTGAAATTGTCCCTAAAACGTGCTCGCTTTATCTTTTTCCCCGACATTTCGGCTCTGTAATTATTTCCTCTACCTTGTTGCCTCAGACTACACCATTGGTATGGTTCTCGGCCAAGAGGATGATGCTAACTAATTTAACATGTTATCTACTACTTGAGCTCTAATTCTAACGCTTCTAACAAATCAAGTATTTACATAACAAAACTGGCCTTGCTGCCGCCCAATCCATCCATAACGCTCTAAATACTATATCCTCGCTACATCAACCATGTTGATTTCTAACTGCACCCTATGCAACACATTCTCACATGTCAATTGCTAGGGGAAAATACTCCAAATAGATCGTAATAATCCAGGAGTTTCTCTGACTGAATTCGAATGTTAAGTCCGAAGCTTTTAGTATTTTCCCGAAAGTTGATATACCACTTTCCCCTATTCGGAATGGAAAATGTAGCAGCCTAATTCATTACCTTATGAATCCATTTTCCTCATTAGCACCGATGATCTTTGGTACGGTGAAATCATCATATATATCCAAACCCAAAATTTCCAACCAACTTTGTTCAAGCATCGACCATCGCCAAATACGCCATCAGTTCGGGCCAACATATCCTCGGGATAATTTTTTATCGTCGAGGGATTAATTATGTTTTTCACGCCTTCACATTCGACGACGTTTCGAAAGATTCAATGACTACCATTTTGAGTCCGTAGGTCATATGTCTCAAGGCGTTACCGCCTAAGATTCTACCAGCAGGTATATTTTTGGCCTTTCTTTATTTGATGATCGTGATAATTGTCGCTCAAAATGATGCCATGCTTCTACGTACTCTATAATAACAAGATAATGGGTCACATCCCGCTTCCTTCACCATGTGGTACTCCGCTGGTCCCTAGAAATGGGGAATCATTTCATGACATGTCACCCTCTCACCGGTTGGGGTATGGTTACATTATTGTAGTCATTTATTACTTTAATTTAAAATGGTGTCGAGGGGCGACGACATTTGACAACACCGGAAAGACCGCAACATTATTCATTTTTAATCATTTCATAGCTCATTTTGGTGTTCCCCAGCTATCACACCGACCATAGTAGCCACTTTAGAAACTTCATGATGTTTGAACTTATCGGCGCGGTGGGTCTTCGCCATGAAAAACCAACACCCTATTACCCACAAGCCAACGGGCTGTCGGTAAGAAATTAACAAAGTTCTCATAACTATGTTTCCATTTAATGAATAGATCTACAAACGCTGGTACATAATGTTTTCGGCATTGTGGACTTACGGACATCCGTCAAGTCCGCCATTGGGTTTACACCTTTCGATTAACGGCGGGTTAAAGCCATTCTCCTGATTGAATGTGATATACCCTCCTTAAAACTAGCCGCTGAACTCCTACCGCCAAACACTTCACGTGAGGAATAACGCCTATTGTATCTTATGCTTAATAGATGAAACTCGAATTTAATGTCACTTAGTTACAGATTCGTAAAAACGCGGTCAAGGCCTCCAATACGACAAAACATGCCAAGCCTTTTTTTTCTGAAGGTGATCTTGTTCTCTCTATGAACAAGATCGATATGCTAGGAGCCGAAAATTTGAAGCCATGGGCGAGGTCCTTATATCGTTATACGAGTTTTGGAAAAAGGGGCTATGAGTTAGTAGATTACGATGGTATCCCTTTTGAGTGAACCTGTGAATTGGCCAGCTTGAAGAAATACTTGTGCATAAAACACCGCGTACTCCAGTACTTGGTATTTTATTGTATCATACTTGTGTGTTATTGTAGCTTGTTTTTGTCGTTATCCGGTCTCTGCCCTTGCGTGACATTGTGTTTGATTTCCAAACGTCGGAGTCTTCGCTACCCTATATATTGGTTTTCACGATGGCGCTAGTCGAGTAATTAACCTTTAAGCTCACTGCATGGGAAATTTACACTCCTACAAATGAACTTGTTTCCTTTCGAGGTGTGTGTCTCGGCCATGAGACCAACAACATTGTAGAGTATAGCCATATCGCACTATTGATTGATGTTATCTCATTTAACTGGCCATTTGGTTGTGCGACTTCCGATTCACAAATTTTGTAGTACTGGCCATAAATGTCTATACTATTAGAAGTCCTACTTTATTAACAGTTTATTTGCAATCTTGCTCTTGAAAGTTATTTGATTATATTGAATATCAACATATCTCTAGATGTTCAAACACATTAACAGATGCATTGTCTAGTTATGTTTTAGACAGACATTTGGATCATTTATAAATCAATCACATCACAATTTTACACAACACAAGATAAACCAGTAGAATCCATATATGGCATATAATCTACAAGTGTTTTACAAAAAAGTTCTGTCCAAGACCAAAATGTCAAAATCTCAAGCTCATAGCTTCTAAAAAAGTGACGTCATGGATGACATCTTGCCTTAATACACGATCACCGAAAGCAACCCTTTATCCACCACTTGATAATCCTCCATCGCTTGATAATCCTCGGTGTCCCACTGTGGCATCAAGGCCAATTCTCACAATAGGAGAAGTACCTGGAGGTCGGTAAGGTCCTACATTTGTGTCATCAAAAAATGAATTTTGTATTTAGTCTTTGGACTAATATATAAAAACATTTGCATTATTATAAAATTCATAAAACATTTAAAAAAGAAAAATGTGTACTTCTACCAAGTTCCCCCCACTGAGAAATCTCGGGCATGACCAAGTCTGGATCTCCTCGAAAAACCAACCCGGCATAAGCATAATCACCAACCATCAACATCTGTGGTCGCAACCAGTCAAGAAGGTATCATCATATTTGATTATTGGTCCCTCTATGTGTCGGGCCATGCACTGACACCATCTCAGCATTCTTAGATTTGTCAGGGCCGATAAATTCCACTCAACCTATAGCCTCAAAGAACGGAACCTCTCGAAAGAAATAAGGACACCAACAAAGAACCATACCCGAATTGTTTCTACTGTCAGATTTGGTCAATCATTTTCATTGATAAAGAACATCATTCCATCAGCGAAAACCCGAGGGCCTGCAAGACACTCCCCATGGAATACTAAAAGTAACTCTGGAGCACCATGTGAGCAGCGATCCCAACCATACGAGAAATGGTGAAAAAAAAGGGAGCTGTCAAATCCCCGCACTCCACAAATAGCTACTTTTCCTTTGCTTCTCTTTGCTTCTGGAACACAGTGTAAGTGATAGTACTCACTCATGGGTAGCCCACCACCTGTGCTACCAGTCAGGCTCACATGGTACCCATGCCGTGACAATCCTGTCAAGAAGTAAATGTCCTCACATCCATGGACAATGTGGACCCTTACATGAACACTTCTGGTTGATCGGGATCCCATATATGCACAAGGTACTCCAATAACCTGATTTGGGCCTCATGCCTGGATACAAAAGTACTTCAGAATACCAAAGTTTCTCAAAGCGGCAATGGTGGGCAGCTGATTTTCGGCAATGGCATTATCTCTTTCAACTCTTTCGCGCCATTCCAAAACCATTGTGATGGGCCAAATACCTGCATAAGAAGAACAAGAAGAAGATTAGTAACTCTATTCACAATTTGGTATCTTTCATTGAGTTAATTCTTAAAAAACGCTTCTTATACTTTGTGGTTTCCCGCAGGTGCCCCTTTTAGGCATTAGGGGTGAGGTTCTCGTAAGTAGGTCCCGTGTAGCTCACCTGCGGGAATGGCTGAGTGCCATAATAATCCCCAAAACAAACTCAAAACTGATAGCTTCTTTTTTCCAATGAAAATGAAAATTAAACCATGAAAGAGTACAGGACAAAGAACCTACCTCACTGCCGCTGACGGTTCGTCGAATGGATGCTCGTAACTCCTGCAATCTGATGTCGAATTTCGAGGGTAAAAGAGAGGGTTTTATGGCTCAAATAGTGGTAGTTAAAATGATATGGTAAAAGAGTTTCTATTTCTTTATATTTACTTTTACCATGTTATTGAATTTTTATAATTATTTATTTATTTTAACTCTAACTCTAATTCCCTTTTGGAGTGTAACCTTCAGGCGCCGACTTCGTCAGTTCATACAGGGATGCATTATTATTTTTCTTCTTCATCACATATGTTTTGATTGGTTTTTATGGTTTTGACATAAAACATCGAGCTATCTTTGTCCATTCTCATGCCCGAAAATACATGAGAACGCGATCGAAAACACTTTTATCACTTTTTCAAAGCTCAACGAGGGTTATAATGGTGAAAACCCCTCGAAGTCCTCTTTAAGTTCTTTTTCTAATTCTCTAAACATGAAGTGCTATTTGGCCGGTTTAATTCCGCTATTTTCACGCCGATAAAAGTATTTGAATAAAGGCCTAGTGGGCTATAATTTATCTTTTCGTCTCATCGTATTCATTTTACTTAAAAAGGAATTGGAGAGAGTTCTTCTTGGGCGTTTTTCCTAATTTATAATCATGAAAACTCCTTCGAAGTTTTGTAATTTTGGACTCTAAACAAACATCTAAAGCCCTACATGGGACCAAACCTACACTGCCTTAGGTTCGTTAAACATACCTTACAAGGATTCTATCCTAAGAATAAGCTTATATCAATGTTAATATGTTATCCTCTCTTGCTTGTATAAAATAAAGAGAGGTACTGCCAGGAAATGGTGGGGAAATTTGGGAAAGGGATATGTTCTCAAGCCATTGATTACAAGTAGTGTCTCTCTTGAACATGACACCTCTATTCATTATATTTGAAGTCGGTTTAGAAAATCCATTTGTCTCTCATTATATTTTATACAAGGTCATTCCCTATGTCATATTTGAGTCAATGCTACCAAATCATTGATCGTTTCATTCATGCCTGGATAGAAGTTCATCCAAACCTATATTGAGTCACTATCCAAGTAGCTGTTCATTCTCTGTGTCGCATCTTTTCCCATGTCCAAATTTTAAATTACAATATACTCTCGCTTCACCTTTCAAAATCATACTTCATTTCGTGGTCATTGATGGGGGATATCCAAGGCCCCTCCCGTGATTTAGCGTTTTGTTCCGTTTAATTTCCAGCTCATTATCCAAAAACAAGACTTAGGAATTATTATTTAGTACCTTGGAGAAACTGTATACCTCAATGATAGGTTTCCTCGCTTTGACAATGGGTTTACACTATTGACCCCCGATCGAAAAGATTCATTTGGATGTTCGACTTCAAATTATTTATTTACATTCGTTGGATTGTACCGAGTACCTTGGGAGTCATTGACATTAATGGTGATGACTGTTAATGGTTTCATCAATGACCTGTAATCAAGGGGTTTCTACCATATCCAGGGACTTCAACACATGTAATCACATGGTTAGATTCATACTTTGGGTGACGAGATTGAAGACCCAGATATCATCTCTTTTATCTAGGTTGCGATGGAGTATAGATAATTATACACATAGATCCACTTTGTATGTCTCGTGGCTATGTCAGTCTTAATTTGAAATTTCTTCTCGGTATATGCTATATTTTGGCTATGCTAGTATTTTGATGACATGGATCCACAAGTAAGATTGGTGGCCATGACCTATGTCTATGATGTCATCCATCCGTGATCCGAAAGCATGGGGAATGCTCACCTCGTGAATTAGTATATATGATATTCTCGCAGATGCTTGGTTGTTCGCAGGCTCGACAGGGGTGCTCCTCGGCTTCCTATTAATAACATGCAATTTACAAAGTCTTTCAAATATCACAAGTTCCTACCTCATACTTTGGGGGCATTCTGTTACCCATGATTTTGGTCAATCTTGATGGTGTATTGATGGTGTACTCAAAGTCCATAAGAACTTTCTCCTGAGAAAAGTGATTCATCTCTTCCCTAAAAACTTACTTTGAAGAGAGTTCAGATGTCAGTTAATATCCTAGGGTGTGAGAATGACCAATTCTTGGAGTGCTTTTCCTTCATCTAGGGTGTGAATTTCTCGGACTCTGCTACATAGCTAGGGTGTGAAATTGTTCTAAAGCTTGGAAAAAGATTAAGTCTTGATGGTTCTAGAAGGCAATCTTCTAGAAGAATACAGACCAATGGTTTATCCTTTACTGGTTTCTCTGATATTGTGGAATCATTATTATCCAAGCAACCATCTCATTCTCTCCTATATATTGATGGAATTCCTCATGGAAAAGGTTAAGCAAGATTCATTAGAGAATTGGTGGAAAGAATTCAGTGAAAGACCTAGTTTGAATAGAGCTTGAGACTCTAGCAAGTCTATCAAGAGGGATTTGATATTCTTCATACAAGGACCAAGCAAGTGTGTGTGTGTTGGAGCCAAGAGACACCGAAAGGAATAGCCATACATCAAGGCAATCAGTTGTATCTTCTACTTTCAATTACTATGCGATATACTGGCATGTCCTTTTCCTATAAAGTCATTCTCACTTTATTGTGTAATTCCTTGATCACACAATATAGGTTGATATTTTGAATTATATTTTTTCTATCTTCACTTTGGTTGGTTTGTGCTGTCTCTCTGCTTGACCTCAATGAGAGCACTTGAGCCAAGCTGGAGCAATAGAGACCCTAGGAAGTTATACAAAGGTATGTTACTTGTTCCTCCCCACTAGATAATTCAATGGTCAAAACCTAGGGAGAGAGTCATGTCCCGCCCCTTGCTTTGTTCTAGATCCGTGTGATCTTAGGAGATCCGTTAGTGTCCGACCTACCACTATTAGTCTCCGGGATAACAAGCCGTGATCTTAGGAAAGATCCCTAACTCAAGAAGGAAAATCCTCAACCTACTCCAAAGATATTCATGAAGTTGAGCCCTCTCCAAGGCTATACAGGCTTCACAGAAAGGGGGATCTTGATGGAGAATCATACCAAACTTATGATCTCATAAGGGATATTTGGAGAAGGGATGAGAAGCATGAAACCTATGATCTCATAGGAAACACACAAAGGAAGTGGAGACTAATCAAATGGGTTATCAGCCATTTGGATCAGGGAGCTTTGAGCTAGGGCGATTAAGGAACTGGACTAAACCCAAGCACATTCCATCTATGGTTGCAAGTAACGTGCTTTGTTCTCATTAATGTAATATGCTTGGCCTTTTTGTTTCTAATTTGTGTTTGAAATTACATGAATTTGTCTCTCAGTAGATAGGTCTGCTTCGAACTAACCTCGATAGAATAGGAAGTGGTTGTACTTTTGTTTGTCTACAGGCTTATTGAGGAGCGAAAGATAGGAGCTCAAATCGTGAGCGCGGTAAGGACAAACACCTAAAGGTACGATTTCCTCCTTCTTCATGCATTATTTCGTGTAGGCTAAAAGGGTCATGACATGATAAGTACTGCCTTAGAGTTAAGAGTCTAGCTCTTGAGGAGATTCACTGCCTCAGTAGGAAGATTTTCCTTCAACACATGTTAAGCCCTAATAGTGGCTCACACCCCTTAATTGGGGCATATTATATTAGTAGTGTTATTTTATTTATGTCGCTTCAGGCCATTAGTTGTAATTATACCTCCTAGTCTCCCTATATATACCAAGGGAGACATTTTCATTTTGGAATCATCTTGTACTTGAACATTTAAGGGGTAAAAGGAGGCTGCCCCTCGAAGAGTTTCATTATCCGGGAATTATCTATTTTTGTGCTACGCTGAGTACTTTTTCTCGAGGATTTTCTATGCTATATTGATATTTGTTCTTAACACGCTTTTGACTGTCCTTTTTAAGTAAATCTGATCCTACTTTTTTAGGATCTATATTTCTCATGTAAAGGCTATGGAAGCCATAGACTATTGGACGAATAAAGGGGGAAAATCTACCCTGAGGTCAGTTGTCTGATTTTGAGTTCTATAATCCAAGAGTTTGAGACACTTTCTTTAATATATTGCTTCTTGCAATCTTCTTTCATTGTTATTGTCAGACTTTCTTCTATCTTTTTCTATGCCTATGAGTTGAAAGCATTCCTTTGTCTATGTTTAATGGTGCCATGGTAACTGTCATATTAGCTTTGATTGTTAAGCAAGAATCATAAGAATCCTTTACTAGTTTATTGACCCATCATATATATTTCCTATGTATGTTCTGGTTAATTGATTGGTTTTCTTATCCATTTGTTTACAAACCTATCCGATAATAGCTCTTGAAGGCCTTGTATTGCATGAATATAGCTAGACTGTCTTGAAGATACAATCCAATGATTTAAGATATTCATCTTGATCCAAACCCACACCCATTATTGAGAAAATAGTTACAAAAAGTTTAAGTTACCAGGCATCTCTGAGATACAGCCTAAAAGAGATTTCCTGGAGTGATAACAAATTGGCGTCGTTGCCGGGGAGAGGAGATTGAAGCTCAACTTCCCTGGGAGACGACATAGTTATAGCTTTTGATGATAGACAAAGGTTGGACATCATATTGGTTGTAATCTTCTATCTGGCAACTCCATGAAGGACGAATTTAGTGGTGACTCCACTGTCTTCAAATG
>SNQJ01S0004220.1:14656-30615 GCA_010110895.2 Picea sitchensis
GCTCTCAGCACAGACTCTGCATTTCCCCTCTCTGCAGTTTGCAGGACATGGTTTAGCAGGGCGTGCTCTCTGCAATCAGGGGAATTGCCAGTCAGCCTTGCTTTCTTGTCATAGAAAAATATGAAATAAGACAATACCTTTGACAGAAGGTACCCTGCCATGGTTTTGAATCTATTGACTAACAGGACAGAGATGGGCAATGTATTTATAAATTTCAATCGAGTGCAATGTACGAAAGGAATATGATTCAAAACTTGTGGATGTTATGGGTATTTTCAGACTACCTTTGGAGTATTTGAAATGATCTTTTGGGAATTTCAAAAGTCAGCAAATTCAAGTGAAATTTTATGTTGAAAACGTAGATATCTAATTAACATGAAATTAAATTTATTATTATTAAATTGGTTAAAATTATTAAACAGTTAAGTATCTCTTTTATTAAAAAAATCATGACAGAAAATTTTTGAATACTATTTTTCCATGTTTTATGAATGATAAACTATAGATCTTGATTATTGGACCTAACTCAATAAAAATATCAAATAAAACCCATTTAACTTTACCATCGATCTTGATTATGAAACTTAACTCCATAAGAATATCAAATCAAACATAGGCACCTGCCCTCCCATCCCCCATATATATATACTGAGTGCAAACAAACTTTACAATATATCTCACCGAGAATTGACTTTATTCAACTTAATTTTGTACTTCAATTCCAAGGCAAGTTTATTCTCCCAAGATACATTCCTTCCTTCCTATATGTGGAGTCTTGGAGAGCTGTAAACCTCATGTCATCAACACGCATTCTCATGGAGTCAAATAGAGATCTAATCTCCTTTATCACATATTCTCATCAGCTCAAATCATGTATCATAACATTTTTAAAAATATATTCTTGTTTTTATTTGATAGGGAGGTATGAATCCATCTTATGGTATATATTAAACATGTGTTTCCACACTAAGAATAGCTTTACCATGGGTTCACAAACTACTTTCCTTCATTTATGTGAAGGATGATCTTTTTTTATTCTATTCATAGAAATCAAATCAGAACACATCAAAGAATATATCAAATCACATCAAATAATATATGAACCTCCATAGTACACTAGGTGAGACATAGAGTACCTTTTTTTAAATCATGGGTATTGATGTTGTCCTCTGTTTTGTTCTTTTGTATATTATTATTTATAATTTTTGTTTCTTTTCATATGCTTAAAAACATTAAGGTGATATGTCTCTTTTTAGATGAAAATTTTTCTCTATTATATTTGAAAATATAATGTGTTCTCACATCCAATACATCACATCAAATAATATATGAACCTCCATAGTACACTAGGTGAGACATAGAGTACCTTTTTTAAAATCATGGGTATTGATGTTGTCCTCTGTTTTGTTCTTTTGTATATTATTATTTATAATTTTTGTTTCTTAAAACGTTAAGGTGATATGTCTCTTTTTTCAGATGAAATTTTTTCTCTATTATATTTGAAAATATAATGTGTTCTCACATCCAATACATCAGTGAAGAAATATCACGATCACGTCAAATCTTTCGCTAGATAATTGGACAACAAAAGCCAATTTAGTTGGCAAGAGATCAATATGTTAAGAAGAGATGAAAATGGAATAGTTACAATAGAACTATATGAAAGGGGAATAAAATGTTTTGTAACATAGACAATATAAGGGGCTGCAAAGTTTTTGAGAAATGATGGAGGATATGCAGAAATCCGTTGACAAAATGAGCCTCTAATCCTAAAACATTTTGATAGCAAGCGTAGGTCCCTCATGACCATCCAACCAATGGTTATAATAGAGCAGTCTTGCTTGTCTCTATAATGCTGACTTTGATAGAAGGTTTGCTTCCCTATTGTATTCTCGAGAGGAATGAGTGAATGACAGTTTCTTGAAATGACGCTTGAGAATTATGATTCTATCTTTCTAAGACATGAGTGTGCTGGATTGAAGTTTTCCTTGATGATTCAACCAATCCATGATCACTCTGGAATCCCCGATCATGTGAAGGTTTTCTAAGTTTAGTCTGGAGGCCAAGTGAAGAGTTTCCCAGGCACCCAATAGTTCTACCCTTGTGTTGGTGCCTGGGCCGCAACAAAGAGTCCATTTGTAAATTAAGTTATACAGAGTTTTATCAGTCCACCTGCACCACTCAGAGTTCTATTTTGTTGAGTTGTGTCATCGAACCACCCGGTCGGATAATCATTTGTGAAGAGTGGCCTGACTAATGTATTTTTTTTAATAGTGTCCGAGTAAATATCTTTCTAGTTTTGAAACAACCCAAGAGCTTTAAAAGCAACAACAATGGATGAGGGTGTCTTGTTTTCAAATATTTTATAGTTTCTAGCCAGCCAAATATGTCAAATTACTAGTGGAAGGAGTAATTTATAAAATCTTTCAACAGAAGTCCAATGGTCAAGGCAAGAAGAAATGGAGATCCCTATCCAAGCAGTTTTTAAGTGACTGACCAATGCGATTTTGTCCCATACTAGACTAGAGAACTGACAATGAGTAAAGAGGTGGTCTGTTGTCTCTTCATCCATGAAGCAAAGTTAGCATATACTTGGACTAGCCCACCTTTTTTCTGAAGTGAATCCCAGGTGGGGATTTTGTTTTCCAATGTAATCCAGGTAAACAACTTGATTTTGAGTGGAATTTTCCAATTCCAGAACTGTTTGCGCCAGCCAGTAATATTGTTATGCCAAGCTATATTTGCAATGGTCGAATAGAGGTTTTTGACAGTAATGTGGCCAGTATTGTCACCATTGTCCCACATCATATGCTCCACCAAATATTTTAGGATGATACCCGCGCGGGATAGCTCTGTGCAATCATTTTCCCACTCCAATACTAGTTCTGATGGGAATTCAAAATCGTTGTCGGTTTTCCAGCCTGTAGCCTAGGTTCTGTGGTCGCTAGTGTGTCGATATTGATAGAGAAAATAAATATTTTTTGAGTTTAAATGATTGATTAATGGTGGAGAGAGTAAGGAAGCGTTACTGAGTCCGATGATGTGGTCTTTGCCAACAATGATGGAGTGGTCGGACCCCGGTTTCCAGCAAAGCCATCTAGTGATCCATTGTGTTGATTTTGTGATGATCCTCCAAGTCCTAGAAGCATTTCTTGCAAGAGGAAGCCCAGAACAAAGCCAAGAGGCGACGAAGGTGAAGGGTAAATATTTATCTTTTATGACATCACTCCAGATGCCTCTAGAATTTAAGGCAAGCCAGAGGGAGTTTGCAGCCAGTGCTTGATTGAATTTGAATATATTCCTAATCCCCCAGCCTCCTTTGGATTCCGTCTTTGCTATCGATTCCCAATTGTAGAGGTGTATTTTTTTATTGTCCATGCTGCCCGACCAGAGAAAACTGTATGTGAGTTTTTTGAGCTTGTCCAGTACAGATGTGGGAATGGTTGCAAGCGCCATCCAGTAAATTGGTTGTCCCTCAAGGACAAACTTTGTGAGAGTGTAGCGGCCTCCAATGGTGAGACATCTGTTGCACTAGTGGCCCACCTTTTTTTCCACCTTTGTAATTAACCAGTCCCAATCAGATGCATTGTAATGATCAGCCTTAATGAAGTATCAAAGGTATTTGAAGCCAATGGAGAGGTGGACAAAATTATGAGGGAAAATGGTCTTCAAATGTTCCAAGTTTTGTGCAGGTATATTGTCGAAGTAGAAGGTCGACTTGGACCAATTAATTTGAAGGCTCGAGGTTGAGCATAAGATCTTTAATATTCTAGAGATTTCCCTCCATTTGAGAAGGATGGCATTTGCCATTATGAGGATCTCATCGGAAAAAAAGAGGTGTAGGATTTTCAATAATCTTGAGACTTTTATCCATGTAATCCTACCTTCAACTTGGCATTTTTTTAGAAGAAGACTAAGGCCTTCCATGGCTAGGATGAATAAGAGCGGATATAGTGGGAAGCCCTTCTGGAGTCCTCTGCAACTGTGGAAGAAGGTGGAGGGTTCTCCATTTATGAGCACTGCAAAATTTGCACTGGTGATGCAACTAATTATCCAATTTAGGGTGTTTTGGTTGAAACCGAACTGGATTAAAATCAATCGGAGAAAGTCCCAGTCTATGCAATCGAAATCCTTTTTTAGATCAAGCTCGAGAATGAGAGAAGGTGAGTTTTTCTTTTTTATACTGTGTAGACATTCTTGTGTAATGCCTATAGCATCAAGAATTTGACGACCCTTTAAAAAAACAAGTTGTTCAGCTGACAATGATCGTGAGAGAATAGGTTTGATTTTGATTGCAATTATCTTTGAAATGAGCTTGTAGCAAAGATTGCAGAGGGCAATCGGTCGATAATCTCCAAAGGTTGCTGGATTATTTTCTTGTGGAATAAGGGTAAAAAATGTGGAGTTTATCACCCCAATCACCTTACCATGTTGTTTGGAGTCTTCAACAAGTTCCAGAAGATCTGTCCCCACCAAATTGAAAAGGTGCAAATAGAATTCCACGGTCCAGCTGTTGGGACCAAGGATTTTGTCCAATGTGAAGGATTTTAAGGCATTATGAATTTCTTGTAGAGTGCAGGGGTTGTCTAGGAGTGTGGAGTCCTCAAAAGTGACCGAGCAGGGGAATAACCGAGCCACATCAACCTGGTCCTGCAGAGTGGAAAGTGGTTTTGCATCGTAGAAAGTTTTAAAGAAGAAAGTGGTTGCATCCTTAATAGCTTACTGCCCACTGTGTGTAGTTCCTGAGTCATCCAAGATTTCCCAAATGTGCTTATTGTTCCTAGAGTTGCTTGCAAATCTGCGGAAGAATTTTTTATTGAGGTCACCGCATTTAATCCATTTTAGTCTACACCTTTGCCTCCAAAGGGCTTCATCTGCAAGTAATAACTTATTCCTCTCTATTTCATAATCATGTAATTGTTGTTGTCTTCTCCCAGCAGGCCCATCCTAGATATCGTTGAGATGTATATCATTTATTCTAACCTCCAGCTCCTGTAAACGATGGATAGCGGATTGCCTGTGTTGCTTAGCCCAAATTGTTATTTGTGATTTAAGCAGCTTTAGCTTCCAGGAAGAGCGTTGTTGGATTCCCGATTCACTCAGGAATTTGGGGTCATTCCACATTGCATAAACAATAGAAGTGAAACCATCATCGATTAGCCAACACGAATTTAATTTGAAGGGAGGGGAGATACGTACAACATATGTGCCAAATTGTAGAAGAGTTAGTGTGTGATCTGATAAAAACGGAGAGTCCACCCATGTCCTGATCTTGTCATCCAATGAAAGAAGATTTTCTAAAATATAGAAACAATTGAGACGCTTGGAAATGGATGTCGATCCCATTCTTCCGTTACGCCATGTTGGAGCCAAGACTTCTGGTTGAATGTCTATCAAATCATGAGCCAGAAAGAGGGTGTTGAAATAATCTACCAATGGGTCCTTGGCAGCAGAGTTTCCCCAAATTTCACCCGAGCTAGTTGTGAAATTTAAATCATCGGTGATTATTAAATTTTGGAGGTCAAGGAGGCCGCATGACTCCATTGTTTCCCAAAAAGTTTTCCTATGAAGGCAAGTGCCGTATGTATTGAGGAGGTTTATATTAAACAACAGATGCATAACCAAACTGAATAAGTGAGCAGAGCTCACTTGATTAATTATTGAAGCCAATCAATTACATTTATATAGCACAAAGGTGCTCACAACAACTTTGAAGTGACCTCCTACAAAGGTGGATCTGAAACCACCAACAAACCCTAAATCTGAAAGGCACACAACAACTCACAACAACTTAGTTGCGCAGATACTAATTTCTACATTATTCCAACACTCCCCCTTAATGGAGAAATGGATTTTCTACCACACCTAGCAACTCTCTGCAAATTTCAAATTTTGTCTTTTCAAGAGGCTTAGTGAAAATATCAGCCATATTTTCATCTGTGTTACAATAGATTAAGTCAATCTCTTTTGACTGTATCTTTTTTCGGACAAAATGATGTTGGATTTCAATATGATTAGTTCTGGCATGATACATAGGGTTATTAGCAAGTTTGATTGAACTTTGATTATCACAATTGATAACTGTGGGTGCCTTTTGTTCTTCTCCCATGTCTTCAAGAATTCTCCTCATCTAGACAGCTTCACATGTAGTACTGCACAAGGCTTTGTACTCGGCTTCAGTTGTAGACAAAGAAACAATTGGTTGTTTCTTACTGCTCCATGATACAACCCCTGAACCAATTCTAAAGGCATAAATTGTGGTTGACTTTCTGTCACTAAGATTTCTAGCCCAGTCAGAATCATAATAACCTGCCAACTCAACATCAAATTCATTAGTATATTTAATACCAAAATCAATAGTTCCTTTCAAATAAAGAAGGACTCCTTTTGCTGCTTTCCAGTGACTCTCATGAGGCTTAGCCATGAACTGACTAAGGATGCTGACTGAGTAGGCAATATCTGGCCTGGTTGTGGTGAGATAATTCAGAGTTCCCACCAGTTTTCGATACAGAGTTCCATCCACTTCCTTGGTCGCATCATCACTACAGAGCTTAACATTATGTTCTAATGGAGTAGACATCACCTTACATTCATTCATATCAAATCTCTGAAGCAATTCCCTGGTATATTTTCTTTGTGTAACCAGTGTCACACTATCTTCTTTCCATACTTCAAGACCTAGACAATAATGTAGTTCTCCTAGATCCTTCATTTCAAAAACTTGTGATAACTGCTTTTTGATTTCATCAATTAGATTAGAAGCATTACCTGTCATGATTAGATCATCAACATAGAGAGAAATCAAAGCAATATGTTCTTTTTCATCTTTCTTGATATAGAGATTTGGATCATTCTTACTCTTCACAAATCCTTTTTGTAGAAATAAATTGTCTATCTTTTCATACCATGACCTAGGTGCCTGTTTTAATCCATATAGAGCCTTTTTCAATTTGCAGACCAAATGTTCCTGTCCCTGTTTAACAAATCCTTCAGGTTGTACAAGATATACTTCCTCCTTTAATTCTCCATTCAGAAAAGGAGACTTAACATCTAACTGATGTAGGTTCCATTTATGTTTTGTAGCTAATGCAATCATAAATCTAATGGTGTTTAACTTAGCTACAAGTGCAAAAGTATCTACATAATCAATTCCCTCTTTTTGTGAATACCCTTTTACAACCAATATTGCTTTATATTTAGCTATACTACCATCAACATTAAATTTGGACTTAAGCAACCATTTGCATCCAATTGGAACTTTGTTTTCAGGCAACTCTATTAATTCCCATGTTTCATTCTTCATTATTGAATCATATTCTTCTTTCATTGCATCCTTCCAAACTTTATGTTTTTTAGCTTGTTTATAATTTGCAGGTTCTATAGTGTTCATTACTTGAGTCATCAAAGCATAATCTTTGTACCTGATAGGTGTATGAATCTGACAAGATGTCCTCCTTGGAGTCTTGGTACTAACATCTCCTCTTCTACTTTGAGGGTGTAGTTCTTTCAACCTTTTCTTGATCCTGACCCTGTACCTGTTCCTGTTCCTTCTCTTGATCCTCTTTCTGTACATGTATTACATGTGCCTCTTCTACAATATAGTCATGAGGAATGTGCCATTCACTATGACTATCTACTTTATGACCAGTATCTTCATGGAATAATACATCTCTGCTTGGAAATACTTTATGCATGTTAGGATCAAACATCTTATATGCTTTATGCTCATCATAGTAACCAAGAAAAATACACTTGATGGATTTTGCATCAAGCTNCTTATTCTCTTCAAGTCTATGTGCCCTAATCATATACTTTCAAGGAAATGAAAGAGAAAGAAGAGACAACACAACCTAATTACCCCTTGATACAATGTAAGAAATAAACAAGTAAACATTAAATCAATTAACCCCTTTACATATGTTGGACAAGAAAACATGAAATGCCATGGGGTTTATTAACTGTCCTAATGGAGCCAAATATCTTAACTAGTTTCTAAAAAGAAGACAACTAAAATATCAATGCAAATGGAAAGGTACTTGGACCAGGGAAAGGAAACATGTAATAGGTAGTTATCAAAGGGAATAAAACTTACTTAACATACTTGGATATTCCCAATCCTTCAATTAGGGAAATTTGAGGTCCAAAATGGGTCTTCTAAGGAAAATAATAAAGTAATAGTTAAAATAATAAAATAAGAGCTATGGTTTTTCAAAGGGAAAGAAAGAAACTACTTGTTTTAATCATATTTTTGACTTATCTCCTTATAGGTTTACTCAAATTTTAAGTGTAGGAACTTGTTGGATGCATAATTAAAATCCACATCCAAAGAGCACCCACTCGACATACTTTTGATAGACACTAAGTGAGATAAAGTGGAAATACATGGGGAAAAACGTGTTTCTTTTGGATGCAGAATTAAATTATACATCCAATGAGCACCCACTTTGTATACTTTTGATAGGCCCAAAGTGAGATAAAATTTTGATAGAAACACATTTTTTCATGTATTTCCATTTTATCTCATTGTGGGCCTATCAAAAGTCTGCAGAGCAGGTGCTTGTTGGATGTGGAATTTAATTCCACATACAATGAGTGCCTACACGTGAAATTTGAGTAAACCTATAAAAACACATTTTTCGATGTATTTCCAGTTTATCTCATTGTGGGTCTATCAAAAATGTGTAGAGTGGGTTACAGTTGGATGAGGAATTTTATTCCACATCTAATGAGTGCCTACACATGAAATTTGAGTAAACCTATAAGGCAATAAGTAAAAAATGTAAAAAAATAGTTTTCTTCCTTTCCCTTCGAAAATATTTACCCTTAATATGGTTGACATCAACATATTGAATCTGTTGGTCCTTTAAAAGTTGATTTTGATAAAACATTTTTTTATTTTGAGGCCCATTTTTTACCTCAAAATTCCCCCAATAAGCTACAAAATAGAATTGGATACTATATCTTCCACTATATTTAATAAAATAAAACACATAAGAAATGAATCATATATAAAATATCAAAACCATAAGATGTAAGTATGATGACCCAAGTGCCCTTAGTTAGAAGGTACCTCTCTCATTCATAGTTGTTTTGGAATGTTTCTTGAGGTTGTGATGTTCGTATACCAAGCTACAGAGATGGGACAAAGCCGATGATTCCCTAGAGAAACCAATTGATCTAGTAAGGTAGAGACCAATCCAATGAAGTGGAGAACATATTGAGGAAGTCTTATATATGTGGAGGGATAAATGAGACACCATATCCAAGTAGTCCAAGAGCATGAGAAGTGGGAAAAAGAGAGCTAGATCAAATGTTTGGTGTCAATTCAATGAAGTATCAATGTATAACAGAGTGAAAAATAAGACTTATAAGAACCTCTCATAAGGAGCTAATAGGAGAATTAAATAGATTTGGGAATGCCATGGAGGGAATATGTGAAGATTGTGTGGTTAAGGTGGATTTTCCATTCAAATTCATGTAAGATTTTTAACAAAGGAATTGAGGGTTCTACAAGCGTATTGCAAGTAATTTTGGGAAAAGACCCTCATTGATTCACCATCATTGATGACATGTGCAATTTGGTATGGAAATTATATGGTTCACACTATGCACAAAAATTGAGAAGGGTTAATAAGATATTTATCAAGTGGAACCCATGAAAAGAATGCCCAAATATATGTGGGGATATTAAGGACCCAAAATGAGGCATTTCCAATTAACTAGAGACCAAATCAAAGGAATGGTGCCCAAGACTAGCCAATCACTTGAAATATATCCCCAAGTAAGAACCCAAAGGGTCTAGAAATGCCAAACATGAGATAAAAGTTAAAATATGCAAGGGTACAAAGGCAAGGAGGGGCTATCATAGCACTAGACATCAAGTGGAAGAACCAAAATTACACATCTAGACTATGATAAAGTGACTAAAGGGAGGGGATTCTAATGTAAATGAGTTGTTGTAACGACAAGTGGAAGGTCCTATGTCATCCATGGACTAGTTGTGTATGGGAAATGCATGATGGAGTATTCTCCATGATCACATACAATGAAGTATGTGTATGCATACTATGAAGTGTGAAATCCATGCATTGCATATTCTCCCATGGTAGAAGCATTCATACATGAAAATGAATAGGATAAATTTGATATGAAGGTGAATTGAAGGAAAGGAAGTGAAAGAAGATGAAGAAAACAAAATGGAAACAATAAGCAAATCAATGATCCATGAAAGGGTAAATTTAACCCATTGAAAGTATAGGGTATCATAACCCCCCAACGTAAGGAGGGAATTCTCTCATGTGATAAGGCTTGTCCTAGTAACCATCATGGAGGTCCTCATGCCCCTATAACAATGAAAATTGGAACTACAATTGATATTTGTGGGAATAATATTTAAGAATAATAAGAAAAAAGAAAAGAAACATACAAACAATAATGCATGGCAAGAAAGAGATGCTAGGAGGAGGGAAGATAAGAAACAAATCTTATAACTACTATGAAGGAAAGAAACAACTAGATTATGAAACTAAAAGTATGAAACTAAAAAGGAGAAAGTTGAGAAAATGATACCTACACTTTTGTAATCATTGAATTTGCAATGTGAGAGTTGTTGCAACATGTTAGGAGAGAAAGAGAGAGCCCACTTGATCATGATACATGATTTTTGTGAGCCATGTAAAGGTAAATGTCAAAAATGAAAGAGAAGAAACAAAATCATAATACTTGCACTTACCTTAGTGTTGACAGTGATGTATGAAATCCCATTGAGGCATTCTTTAAATGATGTACTTGAAGGAATAAAGAAACATTTCAAACTTAGTCATGTCGCTACAAAAATATTTAGAGGATTTCCTTCAGTTGAGAAAGAGAGATACCCACTCCTTGGGAAGAAAGGGACTCCAAGTTCGCATTTAGGAGTGGAACGAAACGAAACTACATTTTAATAATATTAACATAGAGCCACAATGAAATTGACTTCTATTAAATAAGAAATATGATTAAAAACTATAAAATGCAGACTAAAAACAAGCTTGCTAGAATGGTGGCAACTTATCTCTGAAAAGAGATGTGACGACTACACTCATTCGCAAGAACATGAGTACCATGAGGCTCTGAAGGCATTTTTTAAATAAACATGAATTCCAAAACCCTCGACATCCAAAAACCTAACCCTAGGATATGAAGCACCAAAAGTCATGTGGGCCCCGTTGGGGTAATTTAGTACCTCAACTTCCTGGGATTGTAACTTTTGCATACAATCTCCATTTAGGGAGCACAATAGCTCTTTGGAAAGGTATTGACGAGGAACTTCATTTAGGGGCTCAATCAGAGACTTCGCTTACCTTTGAGGTGCTCGATCATGAAAAAACATCGTTTGGGACCTTAAAATGGCCCCGAAAGTTTGGGACTTGAAAAACTGCTAAAAATAGTAAGTTGCTAAAAAACTATTTTGAACCAGTTGGAAAAGGTGGGTGGCCACTGAGATCCTCCTAGATCATTGGTAATCCCTTTTGATTTATGAAATGCACCTATAATTTTTATGAGACTCATGAATGATGTGATACGCTCCTTCATTGACTCTTTTGTAATAGTATATCTAGATGGCATACTAATCTTTAACAACACATGGAAATAACACTTCTCACATGTGATGCATGCACTTGAGACCTTAAAGAAGAAGCAACTAATCACCAACTTGAAAAAATGTGAGTTTGGGAAGATGTCCTTGATTTGTCTTGGACACATGATCAAAGGAGGAGACATGAGAGTGGATCTGAAGAAGATTGCAACCATCACACAATGGCCTATTCCCACCAGCGTGACAAAAGGCAGGAGTTTCACGGGACAAACCCATTATTTGAGGAAATTCATCATAAATGAGCAACCCAATTTGTTATGCATTGTTGAATGGTTGTGTATTGTGTATTTCATCATAACTTCTTGTTTGCGACACTTATTAGGGGTTGAGTTGTAACTTTTTGTTCTTAGATCTGGGGCTTCTTCATTTGCTTTTGAGACTTCATCTTTAAGAGGGAAAATATCCTCAACTGTGAGGAAACACGTGACGTACCACCTACCGTTGAAAACTATGTGACAAGGAATATCAATGTATGGATTTTTTACATGCATTTGCAATGTTCGTCGTGGTCTTCTTCTTAAATCAACTTTGGGCTCCATGACAACACCATCGAGGATTCTTAACTACTTAACCACTTAACCATATTTCCATGGATTCTTGTAGAATTATTCAAAGCATTTCCCCATGAGGGCCATGCTTAGAGATACACCATAAGGGGACCACTTGGGATACTTCTCCAAATACACCCATCTCTTGGAATTTTTCTAGGGTTGACATCAATGACAACTAACTTTCCAACAATATTAAGAATGGTCATATTTTTTATTGTTTTTAGTCCTAAAATTTCATGCATTTTTGGTCACTTATCAACCATGTTACAACAGAAATGGTGGAAATGGTTATACATATCCATTCCAAGCATATATACAATTATGAGCTTTCCAATGAGGTATCACATTAAGAAATCCATGTTGTTTATGAAAGTTATGGTCCCGAGAATGTGATGTTCCAACTTATCTTTCCATGACACACATTTATTTTTCAACCTAAATTCTTAGGTTTAGGGTTTTCTATTTTAGGGTTTTGCACTATAGGGTTTCTACCTCATATTGTAATAATATTATTTTTCCTCCTTTTGGTTTGATATTTTTCTACACACACACACACAAGGCCTTGTGTGTGTGTGTTCCCTTTAGGTGTCTTTTTAGATATATGCCTCCACTTTTTGTCACTTTCAACCAAACAAGTGAAAAACAGAGCTATTTAATTTATATTGGACATAATATAGTATGCTGGTCATTTTCTTCCAATGTATATAACAATTGAGGTACACTATAAGAAATCAAGTTTTGTAATTTTTATTGTACATGTGTTTAACTAACATGAAGCGAGAGGTTATGACCCCCTTGTTTGTGGTACAAGGATCCCTCCATCCATCCCACAAACAAGGGGGTCTCATAGATCAAATTTTACCCCCTTATTTTTTTGGAAAATGATCCCTTTGTGCATCCCACAAACAAAGGGGTCTCATGTATCAAATTTGAACAAGAGGGTCTCATACATCAAATTTGATGTATGAGACCTTTTATTTGTGTGGTATGGTCTCAAAAAGCATGGATGACACATCTATGCATATTCCAAAAATGAATTCAACATGAAAAATATTAATTGACATGATAAAGCATGCTAAAATGACTATACTACTAGAATTAAATTACATATAAGTGATAAATATTACTAATTTATATTCACATAGTGGTAGACTAGTCATACATGTTTATCCATAATCTATATTAGTATTTTATGTTAGTAATGTATAGCTACACCACTTAAAATACGTCGAAAATTCTCAAATTTTGTAGTATTTAGCTTATGAAAAAAGTCATGACTAACGTATTTGGTTGCATAGTTAAAAATTTGTCATTTTGTACTAATGTATGTGGAGGGGGCTGGTAGAAAGGGGAAAATAGAGGGTAAATGAATACGCTAGTGAAACTCCAAAAGCATAGGATAATTGTGAGTGGGGTGTCCTAAAACATCACAAAAATGATTAAGAATGGTTAGTTTGAGGGTGAATTCCCTTATATTGTAGTGGTTGGGATAGGTTAAGAGTGAGCACATAGGTTCCCCTAACATTATTGCCATATTTGATATTCCCTTTATTATTTTGTGCACAAGGCTTAGAATTATATTTTGGATTTGGGGGTGTATCTTGATTACTAGAGGGTCATCACCAAAGGATAAGTTAGAGAAACAAACAATAGTATTGGTGCTACAATGGAAGTAGTGGGGTTTGGAAGAGAAAGGAACCAAACTAGTGATCCAATAGTTAACCCGGGGAGGATGAGGGTAGTCATGATACGAGTGCCAACTACTCCAAGGGGTTGAAATACAAAGGAATCTTATTGGATAAGATTATCAAAAAGGGCATACCCACTAGTGGATGGGACCATGTAACCCTTTGACATTTATGATGGTGTAGAGGGAATTAAGGGATACTCCAAGTGATGCATCTTGAATTCATAATCAAGAGATTGTGTCTTGGATGGGAGGAATAGTGACCCAAAAAGGAGGGGATTGTATGCATGGGAGATGATTCCAGATGATTAAATTATAGATGAATGTCATGATAATCCCCAATTAAAGAGGAGTTCTTCAAAATACTAGGGCCCAACTCAACATACGATGAGAGTGGAATGACAGATCCATGGGTGGTTAAGAAATTGTCTACATTCAAAGGTGGAGTGGGTTTGTAATATGTAAGTTGGTTTAGGGTGACAACATTTCTTTCATGGGGGAAGATTGTGGTGTGGAAGAATTGGAAATCCATTTCCTTCATGGCATACATATGACTACACCTGAGAATGATATTATAATAAAGATGAGTGTCCATGAATTCTATTTCAATTAAGAAAGTTTTTTTGTGAGTTGAATAGGAACATTTTGAAAAATCCCTTACAACTAGAAAGGGAATCCGTTGTAGGCGCAATTAAGGATGATAATAGATGGGATCAAATTGGGAAATCCTAATTGCTTCTAGAACATAATGGACTTGACATAGGTAGAGTCACCTTCAACTACAATGTAACGATGGGCAATGAGGTTTTTTACCAAAATTATGATTTTGAATGGAACATATAGATGAAGCCTAGGATCTTCTTTGTCCAAGTCGAATATTATCAATAGAGGATCATAGTGATTGATAGTTCCAATAGAAAACAATAAATCCTTTTTTTAGAAAGGGAAATCTTGAATGACCTCTAATGATAACATGGTGGTAGTTGACTAGGTTAAGTCATCAATGCTATTATAATTATTTGTCACCATTGCATGAGGGTTATGTTCAATTTGAGTTGAACTTAAATTGGGCATGGATAGTGTGGGGTTGGCATTAGCTCATAATATTTACAGGAGGCTGGTATAAGATGGTTTCACATCGCCTAGACTAGTAGGTTTGGGATTGGGAATTCCATATGCACGAATTTGTATTTGAAGGTGTATGTCACTAGAGTTCATGTAGATGGTTTGGGAAGTAGAGTCTCTAGTTGAAGAAGAGGACGTGCATGCATCCTAGGTGGTGGTGACTAAGTTCAATAAGGGAAACATGTTACACAATAATATTGATTATGGGGGGTTAACATTCCCATTGAGGGGTTTATGTTACCCTATAAACCTTTTAGGCATTGAAGCTTAGGGAACTCATGATAGTGATGGGAGTAAGGACCACATGTTCCATAAATAATGTAGGGATGGTTCATTAAGCTCAATGTTTTTTCCCTTCTTGGGTGGTTCCATACTGTTTTTTTTCATTTGGATTGTAGCTTTTATTATTGTTGATGCCAATTATTATCTTAATTTTATTGGTTTCCCCATTGTGTAGGGTTTTATTTATCACTTTAGTGATTATTGTTATTTTTCTTTCCCTTCTTCTTATTTCCCTTGATTTATTGTTGGTTTGGTGGGTAAGGAGGTTATTTGTTGTGTAAAAGCATGCCTTGGTTCGAAAGGAGAGGGTAGGACTAAATTGATATTAGATGATGGAAAGAAGGATACTAAAGAAAATTGTTCTTTTGGACGGCCAAACAATGGGTAGTATTGGTTCATGCTTGGGAAAGGGCACAGGGATTGGATTCCACAAGAGGAAGAATATCCATTATGAAAGGTACTAGTCCCAATGTAAGATGTTATTACATTGTGATAGGAGGGTTAAGATCCTCCATAAGGAGGGTTAGGTATTACATAGGGTAAAAAGGGTCCCCTATAGGATGGACTATCCCCTCATATAGTTATTTCCATAATAGATAAAACCAAGTGATAAAGATATATTACCAAACTAGTTGGTGGCATGGGAAGGCAAACCAATTATATTGTCAACTACATG
>SNQJ01S0004220.1:46975-122975 GCA_010110895.2 Picea sitchensis
ATGATGGTGTAGAGGGAATTAAGGGATACTCCAAGTGATGCATCTTGAATTCATAATCAAGAGATTGTGTCTTGGATGGGAGGAATAGTGACCCAAAAAGGAGGGGATTGTATGCATGGGAGATGATTCCAGATGATTAAATTATAGATGAATGTCATGATAATCCCCAATTAAAGAGGAGTTCTTCAAAATACTAGGGCCCAACTCAACATACGATGAGAGTGGAATGACAGATCCATGGGTGGTTAAGAAATTGTCTACATTCAAAGGTGGAGTGGGTTTGTAATATGTAAGTTGGTTTAGGGTGACAACATTTCTTTCATGGGGGAAGATTGTGGTGTGGAAGAATTGGAAATCCATTTCCTTCATGGCATACATATGACTACACCTGAGAATGATATTATAATAAAGATGAGTGTCCATGAATTCTATTTCAATTAAGAAAGTTTTTTTGTGAGTTGAATAGGAACATTTTGAAAAATCCCTTACAACTAGAAAGGGAATCCGTTGTAGGCGCAATTAAGGATGATAATAGATGGGATCAAATTGGGAAATCCTAATTGCTTCTAGAACATAATGGACTTGACATAGGTAGAGTCACCTTCAACTACAATGTAACGATGGGCAATGAGGTTTTTTACCAAAATTATGATTTTGAATGGAACATATAGATGAAGCCTAGGATCTTCTTTGTCCAAGTCGAATATTATCAATAGAGGATCATAGTGATTGATAGTTCCAATAGAAAACAATAAATCCTTTTTTTAGAAAGGGAAATCTTGAATGACCTCTAATGATAACATGGTGGTAGTTGACTAGGTTAAGTCATCAATGCTATTATAATTATTTGTCACCATTGCATGAGGGTTATGTTCAATTTGAGTTGAACTTAAATTGGGCATGGATAGTGTGGGGTTGGCATTAGCTCATAATATTTACAGGAGGCTGGTATAAGATGGTTTCACATCGCCTAGACTAGTAGGTTTGGGATTGGGAATTCCATATGCACGAATTTGTATTTGAAGGTGTATGTCACTAGAGTTCATGTAGATGGTTTGGGAAGTAGAGTCTCTAGTTGAAGAAGAGGACGTGCATGCATCCTAGGTGGTGGTGACTAAGTTCAATAAGGGAAACATGTTACACAATAATATTGATTATGGGGGGTTAACATTCCCATTGAGGGGTTTATGTTACCCTATAAACCTTTTAGGCATTGAAGCTTAGGGAACTCATGATAGTGATGGGAGTAAGGACCACATGTTCCATAAATAATGTAGGGATGGTTCATTAAGCTCAATGTTTTTTCCCTTCTTGGGTGGTTCCATACTGTTTTTTTTCATTTGGATTGTAGCTTTTATTATTGTTGATGCCAATTATTATCTTAATTTTATTGGTTTCCCCATTGTGTAGGGTTTTATTTATCACTTTAGTGATTATTGTTATTTTTCTTTCCCTTCTTCTTATTTCCCTTGATTTATTGTTGGTTTGGTGGGTAAGGAGGTTATTTGTTGTGTAAAAGCATGCCTTGGTTCGAAAGGAGAGGGTAGGACTAAATTGATATTAGATGATGGAAAGAAGGATACTAAAGAAAATTGTTCTTTTGGACGGCCAAACAATGGGTAGTATTGGTTCATGCTTGGGAAAGGGCACAGGGATTGGATTCCACAAGAGGAAGAATATCCATTATGAAAGGTACTAGTCCCAATGTAAGATGTTATTACATTGTGATAGGAGGGTTAAGATCCTCCATAAGGAGGGTTAGGTATTACATAGGGTAAAAAGGGTCCCCTATAGGATGGACTATCCCCTCATATAGTTATTTCCATAATAGATAAAACCAAGTGATAAAGATATATTACCAAACTAGTTGGTGGCATGGGAAGGCAAACCAATTATATTGTCAACTACATGACATGCCCCCGATGTTTGGGATTCATGAGAAGGGTATTGGGGGATTTATAGAATAATTTTATATAAATACCATGAATAGGCATAAATAAGATCAAAGTGTTTAATCACATCCTCTTTAGTCTTCAACATCGTGATTTTCTCATATTTGGAAATGGACGAATAAAGTGTTTTTAGAAATAAATCCAAAAGAAGGGGATATTTTAGGTCAATCTTTCATAGGATACATCATCAATGCCATTCATATATTTTTTCCATTATGTCAATGTAAGTATTTTGGAAACAAGTGGAATAAAGTTCGATGCTTGTGTCATGGTGGAGACACCACCCCCAATGGGGATATTGTTGCTATGAATTCCCCTACAAATAAAGACACCATCCCCAATGTGGATACCACCACTATTGTGGAAACCATCACTAGGTGTCAAGTCTCCTATATGGTATCCTTTGGTCTAGAATAACGTCCCTTTTCATTTATCTTTGATCCATTAAATCACCTACTTATTATCAAACTAGCTATCTTATTAATAAACTAGCTCATATATATTATGGATTATATTTTGGTTATTTCTCCTCTATAATTATGGTCAAAAGTGTGTTTGGTTTGTTTTCATCTAGTTATAAATCATGTGCTAAAGGTGTGATGTGAGTGCAGGGTATCTTTTATAAAACATTTGAATAAGTTCCAGCGCTGATATGGTTGAAGGGAAGAACATTTTGGACATGGTTTTGAAGAATATACAAACACCCAAATCTCTAATGGATCTTTGAGGCATCATCAACATTTCAATTAATTTCTGGAATATGGGTAAAACAATTTTAAAACTAGGGCAACCATGTACATGTATGGGTAAAACAATTTTAAAACTAGAGCAACCATGTACATGTTTAGTGATGATTCTAGAGCAACCATATAATTGTTTAGCAAGGATCTTGAAGCAACCATATACTTGTTTAGTGAGGATTTTGGGTGCTAGTTAGGGCACATGTAAAAGGAATATTAACTTCTATTTGTTGATTGCAAACCATGAAAATATGAGGATAGTATGGGCACGTTATCTAGCTAGTGCCATGGTTAAACAAGGCCAAAATTCACCCCTATGATGAGAAAAAGTGGTGGATCGAGCTCCTCTTCTCAACAAACAAGATTTGGCACAAAGGAATACATTTTATTGCATTTGTTAGTAGTTATTTGTTTGTTACTTGTTTTCCAAACTATGCATAAGCTAGACTTATGTATTATAATGTGATTTAGCTTCATGGGGAGCGAACCAAGAGGAATGATATTGTGATAGAGATATAACACTGTAAATACTCATTTCCTTTTTAATGAAGAAGAATTGGTTTATGTTAGATCGTATTTGAAGTCTGTAGCATTTTATTTTGAAAGATTGTGAGGCAACTGGCACTCAAAGTAAGGGCCCACTCCAGAGGTACCACACTACCAATTATTTATAAGTTTATAATTTGTATCTCTTTTCTTATTAATGTGTTGTAGGTATATAAGTATTATTGTGTTAGAGGATTGCATTTTTCATTGTTTTGTAATCATTCACTATATTTCGCATTGAATAGATTAATTTCATTTATATTCTATGTGGTAGTGTGATTACAAATATATTTGTTTTTCATTTCATGCTAATTTTTAATACATTGAAGCCTAAATTGTAGAGCTGGATAAAGTATATGTATTTGTTGTTTATATATTTTGAATCCAAGTGGTAGCCATACATTAGGCTTGGAGTTATAATTCTTAGTTTTATTTTCAGAAATCTATTTTATTCTTCAATTAATATTTATCACTAGTTATCATTGTTTTCAGAATGCAGATTAGGAGTTAGTATCAACACCTTTTCCACTAGTCAATAAAAGTACCTTTATCTTGCACAAACAATGTGAGTGTCTCATAAGAATAGTAAGTAACCCTTGTTGATAAGTTAAATGACTAAATGTTCCTAGCTTAAAATAAATCCATATAGAAACACTATCATTTTGCCGTTGTTTCCAGGGAGGCACTAAAGGATATAGGATACATGTTTTATATTCTTCATAGGGACAATAACACTATGGTGGAAGTAGCCCAGGGGATTTCTTATTAATCCTTTATCAACCACCATCCATGTGTTGTGTTTTTAGTTCATTTTAGGATGCATGACTAGAGGATCTAGAAACCCTCACAGATGTGGTGTAGTAGGGGCCACTCGCAAAACTAACACCCGAGAAAGTAAAACTAGAGGACAAGGCAAACCTTAAGGTTTCTCTATACCCCAACCTAGAACTCCAATTGAGAAAATAACATCCAACATCCATGATATCCCCTCTAGGGTTGATTCTACAACTAACACATTCATAGGCTCCTTCGCTTATGAATCTCCAAACCTTGAAAATCAAGGCTTTCCTAAGAATACTGTTAAAGAGCCTAATCACTCTATTAAATCAAACAATTCCTTGGTATTATGGAAAAACAAGTTTCTCAGCATGGGAAAAAAAGTAGAAGCATCGAAATAGAAAGAACCAATTAGCTTCGAGTTTCCTATCCATGAATCCGATGGCCAAGTTCAGATGAAAAATATTCCACCTTCTTCCTTACCCAACTTCCATGGCTTGCCTAGTGAGTATCCAAATACTTCCCTCTTTGAATTCGATGTCCTTCGCTAGAGTTATGATTATTCCTTCGATGCCCAACAGATAAAATGATTCCCAACCACCTTAAAAGAATCAACACTTCGCTAGTTTATGGGGCTTGGGGGAAAATCTATTAGAACGTGGGACAAAATGAGAAAAAAGTTATTAAAGAAGTACCAGGATTACTATATGGTGAGGGATATCAGGGAGGAAATTTTCAAGAGAAAACAAAGGGACGAGGAGATCTTAGAGGACTACGTTGAGAGATTTCAATATAACTTGCAGAGAACAAAAAAAAATGCCTTACACCCTGAAAATCTACACATTATTCTCCTTCGAGGAATTAGAGATGATTGTCTAGACATACTAAATCTTATGGTGGCTAAATATATCTTTGAGTTGACATACGAAAAAGTATTTGAACTATGTAGGAACTATTCGCAAGGCACTACCAAATATGGGACAGGCCTTAGAGACATTTTCTTAAAGGTTACAAAGTCATATAGTGGAGGGGGGGTGACTAAAGCTAAGATAGGGGGTTTGTTGGACAATTTAAAAAATGACATTATTTTTTCACTCAACTACCAGTTAGATATCCTTTATGCTAAGAAGAAGAAAGAGGAGGCTAATATAGAATTAGCCACGTTTTACTCTAAATGCCAGAAGAAGCATTAATTGTGGGAATTCCCTCTAGATAGCATAAAAGTATGTTAAATTTGGGAACAAAACCATGCTATAAAAATTGTCCCTCCTTACCCGAGCTTATGGTAGTATACCTAGGGGGGCCTAACAAAGAATATAAAAAAATCTTTTTTGTATCCTAGAAACTACTATGTCCACCACAACCACTAGGAATTGCACAAGAATCATCTCAATACCCCCAATGCTTTATTCCATACCAATATTCACCCCAGAATTGGTATGGCCCCATGCCCTAGCAGGAGTGGCATCCTCGAGATCAAAACCAACCTTGGCAACATGATTGGAGAGGGTACACATCATTTGGACCACCTCAACAATCTACACTTTAGCCACACCCTTCGGCCCACCATTAACAATAATTGGAATTACCAAATAGTCAACTTCCTCAAAGGCCACCACAAATTCCTTCCCAACCCGTGTCTAATCTGAATAATAAAATAAATCAACCCACCTACAACACTAGTTTATCTCCTTTTCTGAATTATTTTGTATGTTTTGTGGACTGTGGCGATATACAATAACTCCCAGAGAAAGTAGTTAATATCCAAGCCTCACCTGTCATTCAAGAACATGATGACAAGGGGGAGGAACATGAATTGGAAAAAACTGACTCTCCCCAACCTTACAACCATCCACCTCAGAGATTATAGATCAACAAAATCCTTTTGAACATTTTTTATCCCCACCTTACTAGAAAAGACTAACCATAGATAAACCCCCAATACAAATTGGATTTGATCTCTTATGGGAACTAAGAAATGTATGTGTAAAAATTCCCTCGTTTCAAGAAATCAAGGATGTCCCAATATATGCCAAAGCAATGTGAGAATTGTGTTTAAGAAATCTAGGAAAGAAGAGAAAGACCCCCCAACTATCCATGTTATAGGGAAGCTAGCATACTTGATGTTAGGAAAAATATTGATAGCCAAATATGTAGACCCAGAGATTCTGGTTGTTAATGTCCATATAAACAACACACCCATTCCTAACACTTTGATGGATCTAGGGGATACAAACAATGTGATAACAAAAGAGACTATGCAAAAACTCTAGTTGTCCAACCTTTGACCAACCCCTACTATCCTCCAAGTAGTTGATAGGTCTATTGTTAAGCTAGAAGGTATTGTGGATGATGTGATAGTCTTAGTTGATTCCTAGAAATATCCTATATATTTCATGATTTTACAACCAAAGGCCAACTTGGGTGGATATCCAATGATATTAAGAAGACCCTGGTTGGCCAAGACCAATGCCTGTATCAGTTGCAATTAAGGAGATATGATGGTATCAGATGGAAAATTCCCTAAAAATCTCACCCTTTTCCCTCCTTCTAAGCCTTCCTAAGACTCAGAAGCACCTTCCTGGGTGGAAGATAGTGATGATGAAACCATTCAACCCATCTTAAATTTGGAATAAACATTAGTATTTGGGGGAAATATTAAAGATGAACTGATCTATAATTTCATAACATACCTAGAGCTCACTTCATTATACCCTTCCCTAGGGCACATTATGGAAGAGAACCCCCAAAATAATCATTCACCAAAAGAGATGGTAGGACAACTCAATTTAGCAGTTTCAATTGATTGTTACCTTGACCCTCAAAATACCTCGATTGAAATTCATCTAGGGAAAAATTTAAACATTAACTCTAATCTAGAAACCTCTCAGTAAGAGAAACTCATTAAAATGCTTCAAAAGTAAATTCAAGAATTTTCCTAGAATTATATTGATATGAAGGGAATTCATCCTAGTTTGTGTACCCATCATTTATATGTTAAGGATAATTCCTAACCTATCCAAAAGGCCCAATAGAGAATGAATCCATCTTTGAGGGAAATATTAAAATATGAATTACAAAAGTTGTTGGATGTGAAATTCATCTACCTGATCTCTGCTAGAAAGTGGGTCTCACCATTGGTAATCATTTCCAAGAAAAAATGAAAATGGTGCATATGTATTGATTACAAATAACTTAATATAGCCACTCTCAAGGATTATTTTCCCCTACATTTCATTGATCATGTATTATATACCATGGTAGGTAAAAACTACTTCTCGTTTCTTGACGGATTTAATGGGTACAATCAAATTCAGATTGCCCTTGAAGACTAGAAAAATACTACTTTCACCTGCCCATGGGGAACCTATGCCTACCTAGTATTACCCTTTGGATTATGTAATTCTCTTGCCACTTTCTAAAGGGATGTCCTCAACATTTTTGTGTACCTAATCCATGATTGTATTGAAATATACATGGTTGAATTCATGGTGTATGGTGATACCTTTGAAGAAGCTCTGAAAAAGTTAGAAAATATTCTCGTAAGATGCTAAGAGATTAATATCTCCCTTAGTAACAAAAAATTCCAATTGATTCTCATTGAAGTAATTGTGTTAGGTCACCACATATCACCCACATGGATTAGTGTAGATCCTACAAAAATCGAAGTAATCCTCAAGCTCCCAATAGTACCATAAACACAGAAGGAAGTTTGTAGTTTTCTAGGACACACGAGATACTATCCTAGGTTCATCAAAAAATTCACTGAGATAGCATCACCTCTATTCCAAATGCTTTTGTAAACTGTGGAATTTTCTCGGGATCCACAATGTCAGAAAACCTTTGAGGCTTTGAAGTAAAATATTTCAATAGTGATGAAAATATCATGTTGGCATTGATGTCAACATGAAGACAAGAAGTACCATAGTTGAGTATGACATGGAACTGCAGTAAAATATACAAGAATATTGATTTACATGAACATAGTGGACTATCGAAATACAAGGGATCGTTTACCTGGTCGAGTGCTTTGAAAGAATGAAATTCTCTATTTCAAAATTATAACTTTGGCTCCTTGGATGACAGGAACTCTCGACCACTCAAACCGCTAGTCGAGTTGGAAAGGAAATGGGTCAAGTCGAGTCGGATAAGGATGAGTCGGGAAGATGTGAAAAGTTGGGTCAGAGAAAACACAAGTCGACCAAGTCGAAATGACTCAAGTCGAATTTATCCAAGTCGAAATTCATCCAAGTTGAAATTGTCCAAGTCGAAATGTTATCCAGGTCGATTTGACCAAGGGATGTTTGTCAGTCGAAAGGGGGAAAGAAATTCGACCAAAGAAGTAAGCCAAGTCGATTTTTTTAGTGACCAATAGCTGGAAATAATGTTTGAGGACGAATTTACTCACCAACAATGTCATAAAGAATGCTTTGAAAGAATGAAAGAATGCAAATGAAAGAATGATACAATTTCAATTACTACACTGGTCGAGTTGAGTTATCTTGGTGACTACATGTTTTGTTGAGACAAGATCGTGATGAATAGAACGAATTATGGCGAGTCTCCCTCTTGAATACTTTCTCGTGCACTATCATTCCAAAGTGTAGTTGAACGGAAATTTGTTGATGCAACACCAAGAACCCTTGAGTCAGTCTGATCAACATGGTATTCAATATTTCGTATCAAGTTTTGGTCATCATTTTTTCCAGGCCGAAGTTGGATGACCCTTGAAACCCAAATAATTTCCAGCAACCACCAATGGTTAAGATCCACTCAAGCAGTCAATTGTTGAATAAATTGTCATTGATGTCAAAGGTTAGTAAGTGATCAAATATATTTCAAAGGTTAGTAAGTTATCAAATATATGTCAAAGGTTAGTAAGTGATTAAATATAAATGTGACCTTGGTATCACTTTAATAAATACAAAAGTAGAAACAAAGTTTACACAAAAGTGGAAATAAAAGTGGACTAAATATAAATAATAATTTAATAAGTAAAAAAATTTGAAAAGTTAGGTGGAAGTGGAGTTTACCTAAAAGAGGAGTAAATATGAAAGTAGAATAAAGAAAAAGGTAAAATTGGATTAAATAAAAAAGGTAAAAGTGAAAGTGGAAGGGAAAAAGTGAAAGAGCACATGGTATTTGCAAACCATGGTGGTATTTAGCTATGTTAAGGTAAAAAGTGAATTAAATCATGATAGTCAAAATCTATTGGTCCAATTGAAAACACAACTAAATGATCTAAAAAGCACAATGGTTCATTGGCATTGTATTAATTAAAATAGTATGATTAATATCTTATATTGAAAATACACATACTTATAATGAAGAGGTACATTCTTATATTGAGGAGGTGCAATTGTTCAGTTGTACATGACCATTGAAAGACTATATAAATGGAAATTCTTGTTGAAAGAGGGAGTGTCTCTGTGCTTGAAATCTGAAGATAAATAATATATTTAGAGGCCAACAAAGTAAATGAAGATACGCAACAGAATCCAAAGAAGATAATGAAGATTTGAAGATTGAAGTACTTATCATAAAAAAGGAGGTTGGGTGGTGCTAGGGTAGGTTGGAGCCTGCAAAGGATGTTGTAGCTTCCTTCTAGTTGAAGCTAGGAAACCAAGGTGTTGCAACATATTTTCAATTATAGCTGAAGAAACTAGGGAGTTGGTGCTTCCCTTCAGTCGGTGCTGGTAAAATCTAGGGGGTTACAACCTCCTTCTAGTTGCTACTAGTAAAATAGGGAATTCATGTTTCCTTTGAGTTGGATTTCACAAATTAAATGTAATCTTTCTTGAAAATAAGAAGAATATTTGTGAAGTTGGGTTTTCCACGTTTAAATTCTATGTACTGTACCTTTTTGTTGATCATTTGTTTTGATTTCATAAAATTAATAATTAAGTGGTTTTAAATTGTTGAAAAAGGATACTATTGATTCACCACCCCCTCTCAATATTAAAAAATATTCCAACAATTGGTATCAGAGTGGGTTCCTTCATCACAGTCTAATCATTGGAAGGAATATTCTAAGAAACCACAATGGATCAACAAGAAGGGATGTCCTCAAAAAGAGCTCCACTATTCAAAGGAAATAACTATGCACTATGGAGTATAAGAATGAGAAGTTACCCAATGGAAATGGGATGTGATGTCTAGCTATCTTTGATAAAGGGTTATGGTGTACTGGAAATTGCTCCTTCAGACACAACTACAAAGAAACTCTGCAATGATAATTCAAGAATTGTAAATGTAATTTTGGGTGGATTAACAAATAATGTATTTCTCAAAGTCATGCATTGTAAATCAACAAAAGAGATTTGAAACAAGCTACAAATAATCTATGAAGGAGATTCCAAAGTCAAGAAATCAAAGCTTCAAATAGATATATGACAATTTGAAAGCTTGGAGATGAAAGAAGAAGAAAACATTGCAGAATATATTGTAAGAGTAGATGAAATTGTCAACACAATCAGAGGAATAGGAGAAGAATTAGATGACAAAATAATAGTTCAAAAGGTACTGAGATCACTCCCAATGAGATATGATCCCAAAGTATCTACCTTGGAAGATCGAGAGAATATTGACAAACTCACAATGGATGAACTACATGGGATTATCACAGCCTGTGAAATGTGAACATGACAAGAAAAACCTTCAAAAGGTGAAACAACCTTCAAAGTATCAAAAGGAACTAAAAACCATGAACATGTATCGAATGAAAGAAACTCAGACAAATCCGATGAGGAAAAAACAAACTTCATTAAGAAACATAAGAAATGATCTGGCAAATATAAAGGGAAGTTACCTTTCAAATGCTTCAACTATGGAAAAATTGGACACCTTTCTTCTAAATGTACTTATCCCAAGGAAAAATATAGTGATGATGAAGAAGCTTACAATAAAAAAGAACATAAAAAGAGTAAATCCCAATACAAAAAGAAATTCTATAAGAAAAAGAAAAACTTTATTCTAAAGAAGACAATAGTTAATCTGACATGAGTGAAGATGATGATACAAATGTTCTATTTATGGGATTATAACTAAAGTTGACACTGATGAAGATAATAATTATGAAAATGAAGAAATTCGACAAGTTGAAGGAGAAGTTGATCTTGAAGGAGAACTCATTAGTGCCCTTGAAGAACTAAGAAGATATAGAAGGAAGAACAAATCATTAAAATAATAATTGTTAGATTATAAGGAAGAAAAATATCAAGATAAGAAGAAGTTTAAAAAAGCATCAAGAAAACAAAACAAATTATTGTTGATTTAAAAACTCAACTACAAGAAGCTAAAATAATTGAAGAAATCTTAAGTAAATGACTTAATGACAAGGAATAAAACTTTGAAAAAATATAGGCTGTAATAGTTCTTCTAAGAAGGACACTTGAAAAGAGAACTAACCTTTCAAAGTTTGAAATTAGTTCTAAAATCTTGGATGACATCCTTAACAGTCAAATACCATCAAATAAATAAGGCTGGATTGGGTTATGATCACAAGGAAACTAATAAAGGCTTAATATATGAAATACATAAAAATGATAAAAATCCAAAGACTTATGCGGCTGCACTTCAGAGCTCCTTGAAAAGAGAAAAGAACCAGATAATGACTGACTCTACTGGACAATGATCTACACTCTCTCAAAAAATAAATGAGTACAGAAGAAATACTACTTTAAGAAGAACTCCTCCAAAAAGGTATCAACAACTCTTTATTGGCTACTGTTTTTATTGTCATAATTTTGGGCATAAATCATTAGACTGTAAAGCTTATAAAAAGAACCATCATAAAAGTGTTCAAGGATGTGGCCATATGAACAATAAGTCTAGTAGCAATCAAAGGAGTAGAAACTATAATTCATTTTCTTGACTACTAGATTACAACATCGAATGTTACAAATGTAACAATTATGGTCATTGCAAATTATTAGAATCCACCATGAAGACAAATACTTCAAATTTTCTAAAAGAAAAACATAAGAAGATATGGAAAGAAAAACAAAAGGAAATAGAATGTAAGGTAGCATTGTATGCCAAAGACAAAAGAAGTCAATGGTATGTCGACAGTGGGTGTTCAGAACATATGACATGAGATAAAAAAAAAATCCTCAACCTGAAAGAGGAGAAGAAAGGAAAGGTTACATTTGGAGATGATGTCTCTGCCAAAACATTTGGTAAGGGGACAATCAGTCTGGGAAATGACAAAACTAAAGAAGAAAATGTCCTATTAGTTGAAAATTTGAAACCTAATCTCCTTAGTGTGAGCCAAACATGTGATCAAGGACACATTCTCATTTTTACTCTAAAAAATGTGAGAATAGAAAAGAAGACTCCTAAAAATTAGTAGCTATTGCAACAAGGACACCAAACGATGTTTATATCTTAAATACATAAAAAGAAGAAAAATGTTACATGAGTCAAATAGATGAAAATTGGCTATGGAATAGAAGAATGGGACACACAAATTTTGATAATGTGGTAAAATTAAGTAACAAGGAAGCTTTGAGAGGTACGCCGAAACTTATAAAACCTTCAAACCTTGTTTGTAAGAACTGCCAACATGGGAAGATGAAAAAAGTAAGATTCAAGATGAAAGAGTATTCTACCTCAAAACCATTAGAACTCATTCATACTTACCTATGTGGACCAACAAGAACAAAGAGTATACAAGGAGAATATTATTTTATTTAATCATTGATGACTATACTAGAATGTCTTGGGTGTGTTTTATTAAATAGAAGAAATAAAAATCTTTTGAAAAATTTAAAGCTTTCAAAGCATTGGATGAAAATGAGACTAATCTGAAAATCAAGAGTCTCAGGTTGGACAATGGAGAGGAATTTACTTCCAACAAATTCAATGAGTTTTGTGAAACTCATGGAATCAAAAGACACTTTTCTTTTCCAAGGATTCCTCATCAAAATTGAGTTAATGAAAGTAAAAATAGAAATGTTTGAGAGGCAACCAGAACTATGCTAAATGAAGCTAAGCTATCAGATATATATTGGAGAGAAGCAATGTATACAACTATATACATACTTAATAGAGGATATCTTAGAGTTAACTATGACAAAACACCATATACGTTATGGTATGATAGGCCTACATCAGTTAAGCACTTCAAAGTTTTTGGGACCAAATGCTACATAAAGAGAGATGATGATAACCTAGGAAAATTTGATCCCAGAACCGATGAAGACATATTTTTTGGTTATTCATCCACCAAAAAGGCCTACAGATGTTATAATCCAAGGCTACACAAGATTGTGGAAAGTGCAAATGTAAAAGTGGATGATCTAAAAACAAAAGGGATCAAATCTCAAGTTAATCCAAAAATTAATTAAAGAATAAGAGATGATGATGAAGAAAGTATAGATATACAAGAGGAATACCCACAACGTGGAGAATAAAAGGAAGAAGAATAATCACAAGAAAACACAGAAGAAGAGTCACCAAGACAAGATACACAAGCACCATCAAGGAGAGTATAAAGAGATCATCTGAAAAGTATAATTCTTGGTAATAAAAGTGTTGGAGTTGAAACAAGAAGAAAAATGATGTACAAATTAGAACAATCCTTACTATCCTTAATATAACCCAAAATATTTGCAGAGGTTAGTAAATATGAAGACTGGATCAAAGCCATGAATGAAGAGATGGATCAAATAGAGAAAAAATAGACCTAGGAACTTGTCCCAAGACCAAAAAATAAAAATGTGGTAGGGACTAAGTGGAATTTTAAAATAAATTTAATGAAGATGGTCAAGTTATAATAAATAAAGAAAGATTGGTGTGCAAACAGTATGCACAAGTAGAAGGGATTGACTTTGAAGAAACCTTTGCTCCAATTGCAAGAATGGAAGCCATTAGATTATTTCTAGCATACTCATGCTTTAAGAATTTTAAAGTCTATCAGATGGATGTCAAGTTTTCATTTTTGAATGGAGACCTAAAAGAAGAATTCTACACATAGCAACCGAAAGGATTTGAACAACCGAAAAAAGAAGAACAAGTGTATAGATTGAAGAAGGTACTCTATGGCCTTAAACAAGCACCCAGAGCATGGTATGCAAGACTCGATAAGTACCTTCTGCAAAAAGGATTCAAAAGAGACATTTCTAACAACAATATCTATCTTAGAATTGAAAAAGACAGTTTGTTAGTCACAGTGGTGTATGTGGATGACATCATATTTGGATGCAAAAATGATGAATCAAGTCATAAATTTTCTCAAGAAATTTCAAAAGAGTTTGAAATGTCTATGATTGGAGAGATAACTTTCTTCCTTGGAATTAAAATCACTCAGTCACTAAAAGGAATGCTTATTACTTAGTCCAAATACCTGACATAGAAACTTAAAAAGTTTGGAATGACTGAAATTGCACATGTTAGCACTCCAATGAAAACCAACTATAAACTCAACAAGGAGGATGAGTCACCTTCTATAGATTCCACTCTCTACATATATATGGTTGGGAACCTACTATATTTGACTGCATCTAGACCTGATATCATGCATGCAGTAGGAATGGTGGAAAGATTTAAATCATCTCCCAAGGAATCACATGTGATGGTTGTCAAGAGAATATTTAGATATCATAAGGGCACATCCGAATTTGGGTTATGGTATCCAAGGAATAAAGGATTTTAACTAATTTCCTACACAGATGTTGATTGTGTTGGTAGTGTGGATGAAAAAAAGAGCACTAGTGGAAACACATATTTCTTAGGGGAATGTCTAGTCTCATGGTCAAGTAGAAAACAATCATCAATTTCACTATCTACAACAAAGGTCGAATATATTACAACTATTGAATGTTGCACTCAAATATTATGGATGATAAAAACATTGGAGGATATCAAAATTGAATGTAATTAGTCGATAGCTATCTATTGTGACAATACAATTGCTGTCAACATCTCCAAGAATACATTCATGCATGCAAAGACCAAACATATACCTGTCAAGTATCATTTCTTGAGAGAGAAAGTTAGTGAAAAAAAGGTTAGATTGGAGTATGTTGGTTCAAAGGAGAAGATAGTAGACATATTCACTAAATCCATTCCTAAAGAAATATTTGAACATCTAAGGAAAAAACTAGGAGCAATCTCTCTATAATAACAAAATGTCATGATGACAGGGGGAGAAAGAAAATAAAAATAAAAAATGACAAGTACTGTCACTCAAAACAAAAGAAGGTTGAGCAATAGACAACTGGTGATGAACCTCATTTTGGTATGAAATTCCTTGACATTAATGTCAAAAGGGGAGAAAATAATGGTAAAATAATTACTCATTGTTATGGGAGCATTTTGTTTTATGATGTGTTGCCATCAATGCTAAAGGGGGAGATTGATGGAAATATCGTGTTGGCATTGATGCCAACATGAAGAAAATAAGTAACATAGTTGAGTATGACATGGAACTGCAGTAAAAGATACAGAATACTAAGTTACAGGAACATAGTGGACTACTAGAATACAAGGGATCTCCTACCTGGTCGAGCGCTTTGAAAGAATGAAATTCTATGTTTCACAATTATAACTTTGGCTCTTTGGATGACAAAATCTCTCGGCCACTTAAACTACCAATTGAATTGGAAAGGAAATGGGTCAATTCAAGTTGGATAAGGACGAGTCAGGAAGACATGGCAAGTCGGGTCAGAGACAATGCAAGTCGACCAAGTCAAAATGACTCAAGTCAAATTTACCCAAGTCGAAATTCATCCAAGTCAAAATTTTTCCAAGTTGAAATGTTATCCAAGTTGAGTCGACCAAGGGATGTTTTTCGGTCGAAAGAGGGAAGGAAATTTGACCAAAAAGGGAAGCCAAGTCAAATTTTTTAGTGACCAACAATGAGAAGGAATGTTTGAGGGAGAATTTACTCACCAACAATGTCGGAAATAATACTTTAAAAGAATGAAAGAATGAGACAATTGCAATTACTAAACTGATCGAGTCGAGTTGTCCTGATGACTCTATATTCTGTTGAGATAGGATTGTGATGAACATAATGAATTCTGGCGAGTCTCCCTCTTGAATACTTTCTTGTGCACTGTCATTTCAGAGTGTAGTCGAAGGGAAATTTGTTGACACAACATCGAGAACACCTGAGTCTATCAGATCAACATAGTAGTTGATATTTCATAGCAATTTTTGGTCATCATTTTTTCCAGGCTGAAGCTGGATGACCCTTCAAACCCAAACAATTCCTAGTAGCCACCAATGGTTAAGATCCACTCAGGAAATTGTTTCTCATATTCCTTCTTTTCCAAGCTAGTACTGAACAACTCTTCTTAAAAAAAACCCTTTTTAAAGGTACACACACTCTGCTCCACTACAACCCACGTGTACACTCTTGCTGACCCACTACAGCCTGTGTGTACACTCTAGATGACCCACTACAGCCCATGTGTACCGACAAAAGCAAAAAAAAGGAAAGTTGCTGACGGAACACACAGTTTTGGGTAAGATAACTAAACCTTTCGAACATGCATGGCCAGCCACTTGACCAAATACCTAGCTCCTTCTAGCCTATAAAAGAAGGGGTAGGGGTCCCATTTGAAAGGAGAAAGAAGAGTATAGAAACTCTGCCCAAATGTATCTCTCCTTTACTCCAATTTCCTGCAATTTCATTGTGAGGTTGAGTAGTTGGTGCATTGTGAAGAGGAGCCCAGGACCAGGTTCGAGGAGCAGTGTCAGCCACATATTGTAAATTTTACTCTTGTGAAGATTAATACAAAAAGGAATACTTTTCCCGTCCCGCCATATCATGTGTTCAAGTTGAATATTTATTTTATGATATTATCACAACTAACCCAACAATTAGTATATGAAATGCATGCTCACAGCTTTTTGTTTGTTCATGTGTGAATGTAGGTCAGCTTTGGGAGGAGGCTTGAGATCAAAGAGTGAGTGAAAGCAAAGGGATCGAAATCAAATGAAGGACTTAAGGTAGAGTTATCGAATCTCATTTACACTTTTTTATTGCATGAATGTGGGGTTTTGTGTTAGGAGAATAGGAAAGAGTTGAGGCCTTTGAAACGGTCATTTTCTGCATGCATGATTAGAGCCCTTAAATGCTAAGTCCGTAGCAGGGATTCCCACCCACAACAGAATTGGCGACCATACTGGTGACTCTCTAGGGTTCTTTGGGGATTTTTTATTGGGTATTTTGAAATTGGTTTTACTACCTTTTTTGAGTTTCTGCAAGAAGTCTGAGTGTTTAGGGGTTTTGGTTCTCAATACTAGTCTTCCCTTCTATGCTTACCAGACTATTTCTTTTCTGTTTTTGAGAGTCTTAAAAGGCATACGCAACCTGTAGTGGGACAACCCATGTATGCACGTGCCCTACCTTTAGTCAACCCACATATGTACGCCTGCTGATGAAGTGCTAGTTGCGTGTCTGAGAACCCAGGAAATCCTTCTTAGGAAGAGGCAGTGATCCTCTCCCCTGCAGAAGTGATCCTTCTCAGGGATCTTCTAGGTCCTTCTAGGTCTCTGATTGAACAATCCATAGTCAGGTAAAAACCTCAGGATTAGCTTTGTTTTGCTAAAGTTTTCTTGCCTCTTCTTTGTCAAAGTAAGTTTTCGCACCTTTAAGGGGTTCTGGTTTTCAATACCAGTACTCCCTGCCAAAGCTTAGCTACTTGTCCTCCTTTTTTGAGGAAAAACAGAGGCACACATGGCCTGTAGTGGGCCTGAACGTGTGCATACGCGTCCTGTCTTTGGGCAGCCCACATGCATACGCTGGCTGTTGAAGTGACAGTCACGTGTTTGTTTAGAAATTTTTGAGGAGGCAATCATCCTCTTCCTTGTCAAGTTTTTACTTCCCAGGTTTTTCTTGTTTCTTTCTGGTCTCTGTCATAAGCAGTTTTAGCCTAGGTTGTATTCCAACATAGATTGCTTTTTCGTCTAAAATATTTTTTGTGTTTCCTAGCTTTTTAAACTTATTTTTAGCTTGAAATTTTAAGAAAAATGAGTTGCATTTAAAAAAAAAAATTACCCCTCATGGCCAGGGGGGGCCATGTATCGTGCATTCATCTTCTTTTAAAATCTTTTGTTATTTCTGCTTTGATTGGAAGAAAAAAAAAATAAATCAGTTTGTTAGATCTCTTTCTTTCCTAGCATTTTCTTTACATTATTATTTGAAAAAGAAAAAGAAATTAGCATAGCGTTGTGTTTTCTTCTAATTTTAAAGAATTTAAAAAAAAATAAAATAAGAAATATAATCATACTTTGCCAGTGTTCATGTAAGTTTCATCATTTTTCACAAAGAGTCTTAACAACATCAGTTGCACTACCGTACCCCTTTTGAGTAAATAAAGCCTTAAAAAGAATGCTAATTAAAAATTACTAGACTTTATGTTTGTAGGGTCCATCAACTAGATTAGGCCAGAGCCTTGATTTAGGTTGGAGAGGAAACTCTTCAAGGCTATAAAACAAACATATGATTTTGTGCTAAGGAGTGTAGAAGTCCAATATCGTGAAAGTTATCTGGGACCCCCCTCTAACACAGGGGCTAAACACAAGGTTGCGTGTGGAAAGGTAGCGGAGATAACCCCTCCAAAGCTGGACCAATCATAGTGGAGAACATATATAGAGGGCTTGTCTTAGGATTCTGTCGATTGTATTTTCCACAGAGATTCATGGGTCTCGAATCCATTCGAGGTCCTTAGTTGTCTTCCAGACCACTTGCTTTCGATACCCTTGGTAGGTTTCAGGCTTGATAACCTGCTCATTGTGGTCTACCCGATTGTCGATTGTACCCGCCTGGTGACTGTTCGTGCGCTGGCAACCTAGTTGCCTATCTTTCTAGTGACATACACAGGTGAATTCAAGGGTATACCGCAGTACCTAGGATAGACATTGGGCCACGCTTTGCAGAGTATACCCAGAGGGTGCTTCTGTTTTCGAGTTGCACTTGCACTAGTAAGTTACTCTAGTGTTGGTTGGTGTAACTGTTCTTCCAACTAGTTAGTCATTTGCTTGATTTTCCTTTAGGAACTTTTAGTGTGTGCTCTGTGCTCCCTAGTTTTCCATAGTGAGTTAGTCAGTTGTGGCTTTGGGGTCTCTAACCTAGGGTGGTAGACTACCCACTCCGCCGGTCGCAAGGACTTTTCGGTCTTCCGATTAAGAACATGGAGCCACCTCTTTATATGCGTTGTTTTGATAACATTGGTTCTTTAGAGTCTGTGTGTGAACCTTTTACAGATTTGAATGATCTCGCAAGGGGAGAACCTATGCATAATATCTTCATGGCTAAAGTTCCCAGTGATACCAACCAAGGAGCCCCTTCACAAGGGGATTCTTGTGCTTTTCCCTTCTTCGGAAACGTTGGTGTCCCTTTGATGGCCACTTTGTACATTCTTGGGTTGAATGTGGGATTACCGGTTTGGTAGGGTACCATTCCAAATGTCCCAAATGCTCTTGACACTTCTCAGTTAAGCACTTTATGTCATGGGCACCCTGTTGATGTTTCTTCGTCAACAAAGTCTTCTCCTTCTCCTTCTCCCACCTCTGGTGAAAGTACAATTACTAGTAACCGAAAGTCTAAACGAAATAGAAAGAGGAAGAATAGGAAGAAGAAACCACCAACCTCTACGAGTCATATTGGAGATAGGTCGACAATCTCTGCAAGTCACATTGAAGACCAGCACCCAGCCTCTACAAGTTATGCTGGGGGCACACACCCACCCTCTGTAAGTCATGTTGGGGGAAAAAGTCTAGTCACTGCTAGTCATAATGGTAATAGGTCTGTAGCCTTTGCAAGTCATGTTATCGACCCATCATTAACCTCTGCAAGTCATGTTGGAGATGTGCAACCAACCACTGCTAGTCATGCTGGGGGCATTAATTCTATTGAGAAACCTAGACGGATAGGACATAAGCCTAAGTTCCCTTGTAATATTTGCAAGGGAGATCACCTTACTCATTTGTGCCCTGGCATTCTAGAGGTACAAAGATTGTGGTCCCTGTCTACAAGCTCTTCTGATTCTGAGTCTTTTGAGGTTTCCTCGTGACCTATTCAGCCATGGGTTGCGAAAGTGGTCATGCCGATGTAGTCATCGGCTGATCCCACTCCTCTTTTGAGGGGTGAGGTGCCTTTAGACCTTGTAGTCTCTCAGCCTATTCGACCATTGGTTGAGAAAGTGGTCATGTCAATGTAGTCATCGACTGATCCCACTCCTCTTTTGGGGGGTGAGGTTCCTTTAGACCATGTAGTCTCGCAGCCTATTCAACCATTAGTTGTGAAAGTGGTCATGCTGATGAAATCATCGGCTGATCCCACTCCTCTTTTGGGGGGTGAGGTGTCTTTAGACCATGTAGTCTCACAACCTATTCAGCCATTGGTTGCGAAAGTGGTCATGTCGATGCATTCATCGGCTGATCCCACTCCTCTTTTGGGGGGTGAGGTGCCTTTAGACCATTTTTTTAGCATTTCTGGTTCAGTATTTTTAGAACAAGCGGGCATTCTGCTTGCTCTGAGCACACCCCCTCCAAGTTCTAGGATGGTTTCCTTTGATTGGAATGAACTTTTTAAGCCTTGTCTTCCTTCCTCCGCACCCTTTCAAATAAGGGTTGAAGTTAATTCAATTTTTTTTTATCGATGTATTGTGGATGAAGGAACTTCCACAAGTATTTTATCCTCCTCAGTTTGGAAAGTCTTGGGATATCTTGAGCTTGTGTCTTCTTTGCATGAGCTATTGGCTTTTGACAGACGTCCTAGTGAATATTTGGGGGTTCTTCCTCAGTTACCTATATCTTTAGGTGGGAAGACTATCCTTGTCGATGTTATGGTGGTGCAAGGCCCGTTAGATTTCAATATGCTTCTCAAGCGTGATTATGTATATGCTATGAACGTTGTGGTATCTATGCTCTTCCGGGTGATGCACTTCCCTCACAATGGAAACATTGTTACTATTGACCAACTGACATTTGATAATCACCATCCTAATTCGACATTATTTCAGACTACCCCTTTATATGTTCCTAGCATTTGTGTAGACTCTACCCCGCCATGGGTTAATTATGTGGCATCTTATCCTTAGTGTTCAATTGCTTATGAGCAGGAACCTGTGCAATCATGTTTTCCTTCTCAAGACTTGGAATCAACAATTAATCCATTGGTGTATCTAATGGGGGCATGGGAGCCCTTGCTTCCCCCTCTTGGTCCAAGTGGGCTTGAGTATCTTTCTGAGTCCGATCTCATTGTTAGTATATCCTTAAGCCCTCATGATCGTGATTCTCCACTGATAGACTCTGCCAGTCCTGGCTAGAACCTCCATCATCAAATGGAGTATGGTCAGTTTACTTCACCCGTTGGGACCATCGACCCTCGTTTGTGTGATTTCTCAGATTTTGAATTGCCTTCAGATGAGGCTATCCTTGAAGCCATGACTACGATTTCTATCCCACAGGAGGACTTACACCATGGTTTGTGTTTTCTTCCCTTTTGGGAGACTTCCCAAGTTGATTATCGAAGAGACTCTTGGTCTGAGCCTAGCAGTAGGCTCTACCTGAACCAGTTTCATACATGAGTCGTAGCCCCCACAGGTCTTCTTTTAAGCCCTTTTCAGACCCTCTAAACATGAAAAGATTTTTGAGCGATCTTGTGGCCTTTCACACTCGTTAAACTGAAATTTGAAGTCATGTCTATCCAGTGGTATTTTACCCCTTTTTCGGTTTGGACGGTCAACTGTACGAACAAAGGTATACTCTAGAGGTTTCATATCCCTAGAAGAGTATTCTCAAGTATAATTTTAACCCTTTTTTGGGATCGAGGGACTAAATTTACGAAAAAGGAACCCCCATAGAGTCCATAGTTAATCTCTTTTTAGACTCCCTAAAATTGAAAAGATCGTCGAGTGACCTTATTCTTTCACACTTGTTAAAATGGTTCAGAAGAACATTCCTGACAGATTCCATAGTTAATCTTTTTTCAGACTCCTTAAAAATGAAAAAATTACTGAGTGATCTTGTCTTTATCACACTCGTTAAAATAGTTTTGAATAGACATCTTTTCGGTGCTAATTTACCCCTTTTTCGAACTGACTAGACTACTTTCGAAAAAGGTACCCCATCAGAGTCTCTTTTTACGTTTTTTCATACTCTCTAAATGTGAAAAACCGTCGAGCTTACCTTCTCTGGGCTCGTTAAAATTACATTGAAGGATGTTACCATTGTGTGTCTTATTAATCGCATTTGCATACCCACGTCTTTGGCCTAATGTCGGCTCCATGTTTCTCTCAACTGAACCATCTGAAGCATGCCTTATACACAAGCCTTGTAGCACTTTGCCTTTGCATCTTGACACCTTTGGCCCCTGGAGGATTTTTCCCGAGTGTCCTTTTCTTGCATATGTCCCTTTTCCCTGAGCATCCCTGTGTTTCATTCTCTTGGAACTAGTATGTTTGCGACACTTGATTCCTCCTTTGTAACATAACATTCTTTTATTCTTTTTCCAAAATTATTGAAAAAGACAAAAAATTCAAATATACCCCAAAAAGAGGAAGGGAAAAGTATTTTCTTTGTATTGGAAGTACAATGAGTCGCCCTTGGATAAAGCACATCTTTCAGTTTGTTCGTCAAACCCTAGGATTTAATATGACCTCAGGAAGTTGTTCCCGCTACATTGAGCTGTGTCCTGCTCCGTTTGGTTATTCTTCCAAACATATGGAGAGTTTGCGTTGCCTCCTGCCTCGTAAACTTATGTTAATGCCATGCTGCTTGAGTCTCATCTTTTGTCGTGCTATTATCCAAGGGAAGTTTTTCTAAGCCTAAGTTGGCCTCTCTGCAGTTTGTCTCTTGCCCTCATGCCTGACCATCCTCAAAGTCCAATCAAGTCTTTGTTCAAAATCAATGAAGCCTTCAGTATGATCATCAAGAATCTCTAGTCCATGACCGACGAGCCATCGAAGACCTATGAGTAGTGAAATTGTACACTCATATTACACTCCTACCCAAGTTTTGAATATTTTGAGGTTGTTGCTCGAGCTCTGAAGACCTCATCTCCAACCATGAGGCCTTATCAGCTTCTAGAAGATGGATACTATACATGTATATCTTTTTGATTTTGAGATGTAGATCCGCTGTGTATTACTCGCTGCTACACTTTATATAGTTATATGACATGGATCTACAGTGTATTTGATTGGTAGCCATGATTTTATTTCATCATGAGCATGGGTATGCTCGCCTCAGTGAGACAATTGTTATTTTGCAGATGGAACCTCCTGAATTCTGGTCCCTCGACTCACTGGTTTGGTACGTTGATAAATATTGATAATGTATTTCAGCCATTGGATGCTCTTATGACCTCACACATTAGGGGGCATCTGTTATAACCCTAATTTGCACCATACATTCTTACTTGGCATCAGGCCATCTCATATTCCTCCTTTTCCAAACAAGTACTGAACAACTCTTCTTAAAGAACACCCTTTTTAAAGGTACGCGCACCCTGCTCTACTACAACCCACATGTACACTCTTGCTGACCCACTACAGCTCGCGTGTACACTCTAGTTGACCCACTACAGCCCGCGTGTACCTACAAAAGCACAAAAAATGGAAAGTGTCGACGGAACACGCAGTTTTGGGTAAGCTAACTAAACCTTTCAACCATGCATGGCCAGTCACTCGACCAAATACCTAGCTCCTTCTAGCCTATAAAAGAAGGGGTAGGGGTCCCATTTGAAAGGAGAAAGAAGAGTATAGAAACTCTGCCCAAATTTATCCCTTCTTTGCTCCAATTTCTTGCAATTTCATTGTGAGGTTGAGTAGTTGGTGCATTGTGAAGAGGAGCCCAAGACCAGGTTCGAGGAGCAGTGCCGACCACATATTGTAAAGTTTACTCTTGTGAAGATTAATACAAAAAGGAATACTTTTCCTGTCCCACCATATCATGTGTTCAAGTTGAATATTTATTTTATGATATTATCACAACTAACCCAACAATTAGTACATGAAATGCATCCTCACAGCTTTTTGTTTGTTCATGTGTGAATGCAGGTCAGCTTTGGGAGGAGGCTTGCGATCAAAGAGCGAGTGAAAGCAAAGGGATCGACATCAAACGAAGGACTTAAGGTAGAGTTATCGAATCTCATTTACACCTTTGTATTGCATGAATGTGGGGTTTTGTGTTGGGAGAATAGGAAAGAGTTGAGGCCTTTGAAACGGTCATTTTCTGCATACATGATTAGAGCCCTTAAATGCTAAGTCCGTAGGAGGGATTCCCACCCACAACAACAATCAATTGTTGAATAATTTTTCATTGATGTAAAAGGTTAGTAAGTGATCAAATATATGTCAAAGGTTAGTTAGTGATCAAATATATGTCAAAGGTTAGTAAGTGATTAAATATAAATATGACCTTGGTATCACTTTAATAAATACAAAAGTGGAAAAGTTAAGTAGAAACGAAGTTTACGCAAAAGTGGAAATGAAAGTGGACTAAAGATAAATATGACTTTAATAAATAACAAAAGGTTAAAAGTTAGGTGGAAGTGGAGTTTACGTAAAAGAGGAGTAAGTATGAAAGTGGAATAAAGAAAAAGGTAAAATTGGATTAAAAAAAGAAGGTGAAAGTGAAAGTGGAAGGGAAAAAATGACAGAGCACATGGTATTTTCAAACCATGGTGGTATTTAGCTATGGTAAGGTAAAAAGTGAATTAAATCATGATAGTCAAAATCTATTGACCCAATTGAAAACGTGACTAAACGATCTAAAAGGAACAATGGTTCATTAACATTGTATTAATTAAAATAATATGATTAATATCTTATATTGAAAAGGCACATACTTATAATGAAGAGATGCATTCCTATATTGAAGAGATGCAATTTTTCATTTGTACATGACCATTGGAAGACTATATAAACAAAAATTATAGTTGAAAGATGGAGTGTCTCTGTGCTTGAAATATAAATATCAATAACAGAGTCAGAGGCCAAGAAAGTAAATGAAGATATGCAACAGAATCCAAAGAAGATAATGAAGATTTGAAAATTGAAGTACTTATCATAAAAATGGAGGTTGGGTGGTGCTAGGGAAGGTTGGAGACTGCAAAGGAGGCTGTAGCTTCTTTCCAGTTGAATCTGTTAAACCAAGGTGTTGTAACATATTTTCAGTTATAGTTGAAGAAACTGAGGAGTTGGTGCTTCCCTCCAGTCGGTGCTGGTAAAATCTAGGGGGTTGCAGCCTCCTTCAAGTTGTTGCTAGTAAAACAAGGAATTGGTGTTTCCTTTGAGTTGGAGCTCGTAAATTAAATGTAATCTTTATTGAAAATAAGAAGAATATTTGTGAAGTTGGTTTTTCCACGTTTAAATTATGTGTATGGTACCTTTTTGTTGATCATTTGTTTTGATTTGATAAAATTAATAATTAAGTGGTTTTAAATTGTTGAAAAAGGATAATACTAATTCACCCCCCCTCTCAGTATTAAACAATATTCCAACAAATAGAACCTATACTGTGAGGTCCAAATTGGTCTCTACCCTTCCACTTTTCTGCTAATGAATTAGACACTACTATTGGAGATGTACTGGGCCAAAAGTAGGAACTAAATCTATATTTTATTAACTATATCAATAAGAATATCACCCCAACCAAACAAAACTACACAATAATAGAGAAAGAATTTATGGTTGTTGTTCATTCAATTAATAAATTTTGTCATTATATCACTGGTTAGCTTGCGTTCATACATACAAATCATTCTTTTATTCATTATCCCATGTATAAACCTATTACTAATGGTAGAGTGACCAGATGGATGCCATTTTTGCATGAATTTGACATCACAATCATCGATAAGATTGGGAAGGGAAACATTATTGCGAACTTCCTTTCTAGGATTACCAATGAGGGGGATTTTGTCCTCGTGGAAGATACTTTTCCTGATGAACATTTATGTTCTCTGTCTATTAACACACCATGGTGTGAAGACATCGCTAATTAATTAGCTGCGAAAGGAACATCAGAAGGTCATTAGACAAATTTCCATGTATTCATGGATTAAGGGTCATTTCTTTCGTATAGAAATGGACCTCATTATCATGCAATGTGCTAGAGAGGAAAAAATATATGATATTCTTAATTCCTTCCATGACAAGCCTTGTGGAGGAGATTTCACTGATAAGAGGATTGAAAAAAAGTTCTCCACCTAGGATACTATTGGCCTACCATCTATAGGGATGACAAAAAGTATGTTAGGAGTTGTGATAGTTATCAGCGAATGAGTTGACTAGTCCAATCAGATGGAATTCCATTACAACCTCATGTTTTGATTGAGCCATTTAAAAAAGGACTCTTAACTTCATGGGGCCAATCAATCCTCAGTCAATATAGAAAATGTACATACTAGTGTTCACAAACTATGTAACAAAGTGGGTTGAGGATAAATATTTTCTAAGATTCATTGAGCGAGTAGTAGCTGACTTTCTCTATGAGGATATCTTCGTTCATTTTTAGGTTCCCCATGAGATAGTTATTGATCAAGGAACTCATTTCACATGCCCAATGATTGAGGATATCACTCAACATTTCAAGATTGAACATTGGATATCCACCCCATACCATCCACAAGCAAATGGACAAGAGGAGGTGACAAACAAGGTATTAGAAATCATTTTGACCAAGACTACTTAACAACATCATAAATATTGGTTCGAATGGCTTCTTGAAGCACTTCGGGCTTATCAAACTACTTGGAGAAATACTACATGGTTCACTCCGTATGAACTCGTGTATGGTAAGCATGTGGTCATCCTGATCAAATTTGAAATCAAGACATTGAGAATTGTGTTACAAGTAGGGTTCAACCTCTTAGAGGCACAAGAACACCAATTAGATCAAATCAACAAACTTGATGAGATATATCAAGCCACTCTCCAACAAACAACTCTCATTCAACAACGAAGAGATAAATGGCACAATGGGTTAATCAAGAAAAAAGGGTTTAGATAAGGTGGTTGGGCCCTCCTATTTGACTCCAGGTACAAGGACTTCAAAGGAAAATTTTGTACTCATTGGTTGGGACCTTACGATATTGATATAGTCTACAATAATGGCTCCCTCAAATTACGTACAATTGATGATGAAAGTATTCCAATCATGGCCAATGGCCATTGATTGTGATTGTACTGAAAATCAACATCCAAGATATAATTATCCAAGATATAATTAAACAAATGGATCTTGAGGTTGTAAGCAAGGTGGTAACTCCACCAAAACTTACCTCCTCTTAGTCTAAACATTCACAAGGAAAAGAAAAAGAGAAAAAAAGGAGAAAAATAGTAAAATAATGAAACCTTGTTCCAGGCATCCCTAGACCTAGTGACACCAAAAAACTAGGTTACTAGTTGGTGTCTCTTGGACAAATAAATACCAATTGCAAAAATCTTTCTGAGGCACAATTGGGAAAACTATGCTTGAAAATCAATCCTCTGGTGGGTAAATTTTGTAAAAGAAGAAGAAGAAGAAGAAAATACAAATAAAAGAGGAAGAGATTCTTCCCACTTGAGTATCCGAACAAAATAAAACTTTTGTCACCCTTAGATAATTTCCAGTTACATGGAGATTAGTGATTAATCACTGATTCTTTATAGTTGAAATCTTCAAGAGAATTCTACAATAGGACCATTGCAGAATTATGGTGTTCTTAATTGTTACAATGTTTTCTTAATATTTCAAGAATTGGGCTCTGCACTAAAAACAACCTGTTTCCATTTCAAGGAAAAAAAAAATTGGTATAGAGGAATCAACGTTCATTCAAGCATAGCAACTAGGGAGGTAACATTCAAATCTTTTGTAGATTTAAATAGCTAAATTAGTCCATAATTGCTTTGTGATAATAATAATAATAATAATATCTGATAAGGTTGATGATACACTCCCAAATCTTAGGTTCTTTCTATGACCTATAAAGAAACATACATTTCTCTTAAAGATTCCATGTTGCGGTTACTTTGGAGTAACATTTCGTTCCCTTATTACTGCACTTACTCTATATATTCATAGTCATTCATGCATGCATATCTGACTTCTGACTTGGTCTCATAATCTCATATTTCTTACCAGCCCTTACTATTCCAAAATCTAAGATTTTAAGCATGTATTTATGTTTCCAAAAAATAATAACTATTCTAGAGAAAAAAATCTTTTGTAAATACAAATTGAAGGGCTATTTCTCTTGAGAATTATTTGTAACTGTGCTGTTGCTCAAAATTGGTTACAAGATAAGGATGTGTATATATACATTCATAAGAAGATAGGTGGGATAATATTGATGGTTTATGTTGATTGAGATAAACATAGTTATCTTTTGGATATACAACAACTAGTCACTATTTGAGCATTTGAAGGACTTAAAAAAAAAGCAATGTAAAAGAAATATATAAGCTTCAGGAAACATTTGGAGGATATTCGAACAAAGGCAAGGTTGGAACCCTCACCAATCCATCATGGTAGTAGAGTTGTGAAAGTATTGTTATAAGAGTCGCTCATTTATTTTGCTAGCATACATGATCCTTGTATATACTATGCACACTAGAGCCTTCATATATACAGTCACTATTTCAAATGTATAAGTTAAAGTCTAGTTACGAGCGTTTGTATGGTATTCTGGGATAAATCACATCATGGATCATCATGTTGTTAAGCCAAGGTTTTATACCTTTGGTCAACTTTCTTTAGATTGGACATTGTTTCAAAGACCATAATATGATGTTGTTGAAATAGTCAACTCTATGATTGTGCTCTAAATTTTCTTTGAATCAAATATCACTTGCAAACTTTGTCACAATAGTAAAATCCTTCATCAACAAGAAGAGTCATTTGAGAGCTAGGATAAAAGTTCAAAACTGTGAATAAGTTGCTAGACCTCTTGCAATTATGACAACCTTGCAAACCAAATTCCACACTCGGTGAATTGTATGCACAACGAAGTGTAATATTTTGGATTGATCTAACATTTTTTAGAGTTTGATCCACAATTACATTTTTTCAAGGAGTTTTGCAAGTCAAAGTTACAACTACTATAATAATGCTGTAAAAATCCAATGATGGATGAAAATTTTGTGATCTGAACTAATCAAAGTTGTTAAGTATACAAGGAATCTCGTTATTTCTCCTAAATTGTGATCCTCACATATATATTTGCTAGGAACGAGTTTGAGTTATTTTCAATATGTTATTTTCGAGACATGAATTAAAACTATAGGTTTGTTTTTTCTGGATTGACATATGGTGTTATTGTATAGGATTGAAGGATTGATATCACCTTGCTAAGTTATGTAATCGGATACTACATCACTCTCATTCCTAGTATGAGTTATGGATTTCACCAATTCGAAGACTATATTCAATAGTCACATGTACTGACTAATAATTATTATTAAGTGATTTGATTTTATGAATACTTACTCCCATAGCATCAATTCATGTTTATCATTGCTAGAAGGTGGTGGCCTCAAGTATGATTCTACAAAATTGGTCTGAAATGCATCATAGGATTGGAGCATGATCATTCGGGTAAATGGTAATCACCTAAAACTCCAGTATTGGCATAACTATCACCACTTTGAATTGAGCATACAAGAACTTTGAGAAAAGACTCTATATTTGTATTGACAATTGTAAGAATTAGTAGTTATAAATTAATTAAACAACCAGTCCATTAGTTGATAGAGATAAGATTGCAATAAATGTATCGACTGCATCGACTTCGGTAAACTCTTGAAAGAACTAGAAACGTCTATAAGAAGCAATTCCATCCATTGATCTTGAAACTAATCAATGGTGGAGCTCATCTCACCACTGTATAAATACTCATGCCTCTAATGCAATAGACAAGTTGTTTTGTATGTTCTTCGTGTCTTTTTGTGTGTGAGTTCTCTGATTTGGTATCGGAGCCAAGAGAGTCGTGAGAGCCATGTGAGGCGGAGAGACCTAAAAATCGTGAGCACTGTGAGGTGTGCTGACCTGTGTTAAAGAGCAGTGAGGTCTGAGAGTTGTGAGGGCTGTAAGAGCCAAAAGAGTGTTGAGAGCCATCACTATTGTTTGCCATGAGACAGAGGGCCGCGAGATAGAGTTTGCGAAGGAGGTTCTTGACTGCTCTAAATGTGAAGGAGGTTCAGTCAATCAGATTATTTGTTGCTCCGTGTCCGAGGGTGAGTCGTGGACTCTTGGGGCTATTGGAGTCCAGGCATTCAATTTTTTAAGAGGTCGTGAAGGTGAAGGTATAAGATGGTAAATTTCAGTAAAAAGAATTTTTCTTACATATTTTTTGAATGGCTGGAAGATATTTTCGAATGGCTTGAAAATTTCAGTAAAAAGGAAGTTTTTATCCTTTTATGGGTGAATGTTGGAAGATTTGGTGAAATAAGTTCTTTGTATTGTGTAAAGGATGAGAGAAGTTTTTTTTTAATGGTTGAATTTTGAAAGACGTAAGAAAATAAAAGTGGTTGTGGTAATTTTGGAAGTAGAAAGTAATTTTGTTTTATAGTGGTGGTAATTTTGGTTTTGGATTTAAGTGAATGGAAAGTTAGTTTTAACATATTATTTATTGAAGAACATAATGGTGGTAGTGTGTTAATCTAAAAAGTGTGTTTATTTGTGAGGGTTCAACATGTTTATCTTGTGAAGATGAGATGATATTTTGATTGGGGTCACAATTTTAATTATTGATTGGTATAGAGTTTTTACATTGGGTTCTAAAAGGCCTAGATCATTTTAAAGTGATTTTAGTGTTTTTTTTTTTAAAGATGACAAATATCATGGCTGATTCATATATAAATGAATCAAATAAGTTAGATGGGGAAAATTATGTCAATTAGAAGTTTAAGTTGGTCGATTGCATGTTGAGACGAAGTAAAACCAGTAGCCCCAACAACGTCAGTTCAAGATTGGGAGTGATGAGAGACTAAAGCGAAGGTGCTATTGAGGATGTCTGTCAAGGACAATATCATTCCACACATTAGGGAATGAAAAACATCCCATGAAACTTGGGAGACACTTAAATGTTTGTATGAGACGACGAACACAAACCGTGTATTATTTTTGAAGAGTAAGCTTCTTTCAATTAAGATGGAGGAGAATGAAAATATCAATAAATTTCTTTCTAGAATCAAAGATTTGAAAGATAAGCTAGGAGATATTAGTGAAAAGATTTCTAGTACTGACCTGGTCACCGTCACATTAAATGGCATGTTAGATGAATATCAAATGTTCATTACTGGTCGCTCGCACGGGTGTAGACGGATTGGCAAGTTCTGTGTAAATGGAAGGAAATTTGTAAAATGAAGTCTCATGTTCGATTCTCACCCGGACTTACTCGTGCACCATTCTTGCGGGCTGGGTGGTTGCACCTGGGGTTATAGTAGTAGCCGCCTGGGGATCGACCCCGTGTCACGCGAGTACGAGAACCGCGAGTTGCCGATTCCCCCAGTAAAAAAAAAAAAAAAAATGTTCATTACTGGTCTTGCAGCTAAGGAAAAGGCCCCTACTTTTGATGAATTGACAGGTATTCTTTTGCAAGAGGCGGAGCGCAGAAAGAATATCAATGGAAGATCTCACAATTTAGATATGGCATTGGTGGCGAAAGGGAAACAACCCTACAAAGGAAAGTCATGGAGGAGAAATAAAGAAGGAAGGCCACATTCAAAACCAGATAATGGCAGGGCACCACCAAACACAAACGCAAATGTGAAGAAGAATGAAGGATGCTACTACTGTGGTAAGTTTGGACATTATGCTAAAGATTGTAGGAGGAGGAAGTTTAATGAGTCCAAATATAACAAACTTTCAGGAAATTTTGTTGCTAAAGGTGCCAGAGTATGTGATGATTTAAAAAATCTCAGGTTGTTTGTTTCTGATGCTGCTTTATCAACAGACACTGATGATGTTGATGCCTGGTTTATTGATTCTGGTGCTTCAATTCATATGTCATGTAATAGGAATTGGTTTGATACATATCATTAAAACATTAATGATGTTCATAAGATCTATCTAGGAGATGATAGGTCACATGAAATTAAAGGGTATGGAGATGTATCTGTGACTTTACCTACTGGTGAGGTGAAAAAAATCCATAATGTAATGTATGTGCCAGACATAAAGAAGAATTTAATTTATGTATCCACCATTGCAGATCAAGATCTAAAAGTTGAATTTGTTAAGTCACAGTGTGTGGTGAAAGATATACAGGATCACTACAAAATCATTGCAAGAGGATCAAGAGTTGGAGGACTATATAAGCTTGATGTTACAAGGAGGGATCATCAAGCGTTGGCATCCGCAACTATGTCAATGGAAGAGTTATGGCATCAAAGGTATGGACACCTAAACCATAATGATCTTATGATGCTTCAGAAGAAAGAAATGGTAGAAGGTATTCCAATGTTTAAAAGTGAACATGTTGAATGTGAAGAATGTGCATTAGGAAAACAACATAGAGAAGAGTTTTTTATGCACATAGACAAAAGAAAGAGAGAAATTCTTGAACTAGTGCATACTGATGTTTGTGGACCCATGCAAACTAGATCTCTTGGAGGAGCATATTATGTCCTTATCTTTATTGATGATAGAACTAGATACACTTGGGTCTATTTCATGAGAAATAAAAGTGATGTCTTTGAATATTTTAAGGAATTCAAGAATATGGTTGAAAAGCAAACAGGAAAGAGCATCAAGATTCTCAGGTCAGATCAAGGAGGGGAGTATACACCAGGGGCATTCATCAGGTATTGCAAAAATAATGGGATTCAACAACAGTTTACAGTGCCACATACTCCTCAACAAAATGGTGTAGCAGAAAGGAAAAATAGAACCTTGGTTGAATGTGCTCGTAGTATGATAAAAGGTAAAAATATTTCTAATGGTTTTTGGGCTGAAGCAATTAGTATTGTTGTATATCTAAATAATAAGAGTCCTACAAAAAATTTAGAGAATAAAACACCTTTTGAAGCTTTTTATGGATATAAACCAGAAGTGAGTCACTTGAGAATATTTGGGAGTAAAGAATTTTCTCACATTCCAAAAGAAAATAGAAGAAAGCTTGATGCAAAGGCAATCAAATGCATATTTATTGGTTATTGTATAGAATATAAAGCCTATAAGATGTTTGATCCTAACAATCATAAGGTGTTTGCAAGTAGAGATGTGTTGTTTCATGAAAATGCAGATGAAGTACGAAAATCATATGATTATGATGTGTGGAATCTACCTAAAGAAAATGAGGAAAATGATAATGAAAAGGAAGAAGAAGTCCAAGGAGAAGCTCCAAGCATCGTAGATTCTACAAGTAGCCAGAGCACGCCTAGAAGAGGTGAAGGAAATCCACAAAGAAGTGAAGAACTAAGGAGGACAACAAGACAATCTAAGACCCCGGTCAGGTATAGAGACTATGCCTTAATAACTCAAGCTATGAATTTGGTAGAACCTTTAAATTATGAGCAAGCTAAAGACCACAAAGAATGGATGGATGCCATGAAAGAAGAATATGACTCTATAATTAAAAATGAAACATGGGAATTGACAAAATTGCCTGAGAAAAAAACCCCCATAGGATCAAAATGGTTGTTCAAATATAAATTTAATGTTGATGGTAGTATAGACAAATACAAAGCTAGATTGGTTGCCAAAGGTTATTCACAAAAAGAAGGGATAGATTATGAAGACACTTTTTCTCCTGTAGAAAAAATGAATACTATTAGATTAATGATTGCATTGGCTACCAAGATCAATTGGCAGTTGCATCAGTTAGATGTCAAGTCAGCATTTTTGAATGGAGAATTAAAAGAAGAGGTTTATCTTGTTCAACCAGAGGGGTTTGTAAAGAAAGGAAAAGAACATCTTGTATGCAAGTTGAAGAAAGATTTATATGGACTTAAACATGCACCTAGGTCTTGGTATGAGAAAATTGACACATTTTTCTTTCAACAAGGCTTTCTAAAATGTAAAAGTGATCCAAACATGTATATCAAGAAGATAGAAATGGTCAAATTGCTTTGATTTCTCTATATGTGGATGATCTTATCATAACAGGAAGTGCTATTGGGATGATTGAAGAGATCAAAATAAAGTTGTCACAATAGTTTGAAATGAAGGATCTTGGACATTTACATTACTGTTTAGGTCTTGAGGTATGGAGAGAAAATGGTCAGACCTTAATCACACAAAGAAAATATACAAAGGAGGTACTCAGGAGGTTTAATATGAACACATGGAAGCCAATATCTACTCCATTAGAACAAAATGTTAAGCTTAGCAATAATGATGACTCAAAAGAAGTGGATGGTACTTTGTATCGACAATTGGTGGGAAGTCTAAATTATCTCACCACAACCAGGCCAGATATTGCATATTTAGTTAGCATTCTTAGCCAATTTATGGCTAAGCCTCATGAGAATCATTGGAAAGATGCCAAGAGAGTCCTTCAATATTTGAAAGGGACTATTGATTTTGGTATTGAGTATACTAATGATTTTGATGTTGATTTGATAGGTTTCTCAAATTCTGATTGGGTAGGAGATCCAGATGACAGAAAATCTACTATAGGATATGCATTTAGTATTGGATCAGGGATCGTGTCTTGGAGTAGTAAGAAACAACCAACTGTTTCTTTGTCATCCACTGAAGCTGAGTACAAAGCACTATGCACTGCCACCTGTGAAGCAATTTGGCTAAGGAGGATACTTGAAGATGTTGGAGAAAAACAAAAAGCACCAACAATCATCCAATGTGACAACCAAAGTTCCATCAAACTGGCAAACAACCCAGTGTATCATGCTAGGTCAAAGCATATTGAGACACACTATCATTTTGTAAGAGAAAAAATACAGTCAAATGAAATTGATGTATTGCATTGCAACACAAATGATAATGCTGTAGATATATTTACAAAGCCTCTTGGGAAGGCTAAGTTTGTAATATGTAGAGATAAGATAGGTGTTGTAAAGGTTTTTTAATTAAGGGGGGAGTGTTAGAAATTAATTAAACAACCAGTCCATTAGTTGATAGAGATAAGCTTGCAATAAATGCACCGATTGCACCGACTTCGGTAAACTCTTGAAAGAACCAGAAACGTCTAGAAGAAGCAATTCCATCCATTGATCTTGAAACTAATCAACGGTGGAGCTCATCTCACCACTGTATAAATACTCATGCCTCTAATGCAATAGACAAGTTGTTTTGTATGTTCTTCGTGTCGCTTTGTGTGTGAGTTCTCTGATTAAAAGACCTTGTCTTAGCATAAGAAAAACATTTGGAGGATAGTATTACAGCCATAAACCATGGGGGGAATGCTAATCGACATGAGATTGATAATGTCGATGCCTTGATGGCTAATTCTAGAGTTTCATTTGCATTTTCTCGGGCAGGGTGGTTGCATTTTTTCCAAAACTTCAAATGTGGCGACCCTCAATTCACTCTTGAATTTGTTCACTCATTTGATGGGGTCCAAGATGAAATTGGAGGCCTTAGATTTGATCTGACATAATCCCCAATCTCCAAAGAGATATTTCTACCCAGGATCAAGGAATGATGGTCAAAGAACATTAAAGTATCTAGAGACAATTGGCCTAATTCCTTCAACATCTAGAGAGAATTACAAATTTCTAGAAGGGGGTTTCCAGGACCTTATTAGCCTCTCCATGGGATGAAGTTTTCTATTATATACAAAAAATTATTTTGTGTGAAAGATACCATAGTATAGTCTGTTATTATCACATACATTCAATGCTACACTTGAAGGGGAAACAACCTATCAAACGTCCATTTTATTTACAGAAAATATTGGCAAAAATGACATCCCTAGCACTAAAGAAGAAAAATCCACAGACAATCCTTTATCACCACAGGATCATAAAAGTACTAATGATTAGTGAATTATGGGAATGAGGATGGGAATGGAGCACTTTCATGTCAAGAAGGTTATTGTCTTGGAAACCTAAAGAAGGGCTTTTCCTTTCATTTATACTGGCTTGACAAAGCAAGGGAAAACTTTGGCCTCAACCTCCCTGGTACTGCAACTTCAATACGAAGATGACTTAGGTCTCAGCAGAGGCAATTTGAAACCCCCATTTCTACTGAAATGAGGGTACATCAACATAATAAGTTGATTGTGTTTGATGGTAAATGGAAAACACCAGTTCCAAAAGACACTGAGATAGGCGTTGATCAGTCTAAAAGGATGTGCATAGACATATCATATTTAGAGGATGAGGAAGTGGATAGAATTCTAAATTTTCAACTTTCAGAGTCTAAGCATATGAAGCATTTCAAATGTTCCTCCTCTAGAAAGTGCAAAGGTAAGGTTTCCTTTATACCCAAATCCAAATTATATCAGAAACCATCGTATCTTAAGTTACTCAAGGTTATAGAATGACTCAAAACAAATAATTTAAAGCTTAAGAAGCGGCTTGTTGAGACTAGGAAAAAAAATTCTAAACTATAAGTATTGCTGGAAGCTATCAGTTTAAAAGAGAAGACTATTCCAGTAGAGGAAACTAGGCCTAGTGTTTCAATAAATGATGACAACTTTCATGTATCTGATGTCGAGCCAATTATGAGCCAAAACCAAGAGTATGAGAATGATTATGAAGACAATATTTCTCAATAAGAACCTGAAGAAATACTTGTTGAGGAAAATCATAAGGATATAATGTCTCAGGACCATTTTAAACTAAAAGATCATTCCACACCTAAGACTGAAAGCATTATTAATTTTGTTGTTAAGTTTATAAATGTTATGTTAGATGATATAATGGCTAATACTTATGCCTTCATGCAACTTAAGCTTGATCTCCCCAACTAGAAAGATAAATATGAACTTTTTGACTTGCACATAATTAATAAAGAGAGCCACCAACAGGATATTCAAAGATTAAAGGAAAATTGTTTCCAAATGTATATTATTCAAGAAAATGGGTGGAAGGATAGAATCAAATACTACAAAGAAAAGTTAACTGATTGTCAATAGAAGACACAACAAGTTTGGGAACTTGGATTATAGCGTATAAATTGCAGACCTCCATCAAGGGTCTATCTCGTATTCTTGCATGAAAGATGGGTCAAGTTTCAAATTCAACAAGTTGCAACAGGGAATGACATCAGGATACTGACTACAAGGCAATTTTTGGATGTCTTTTCTTCGATCTCTCAACATGATCAATACCTATTGTGTGAACTTTATCACTTTAACTTTATTATTCTAGATAACTCGCAGAGGAATCTTAATCCATACATAGGAGATATACAATTGAGGGAATTTTAATCTCTTGTTTACAACTAGGTCTTGTGGAAAGAAGCATCACAGTTTTACAAGAATGTAGAGTTCAACTCCATCCTTTTCGTTGGAGATGAATACCCAATACCCATGATCATTCAGGAGGACCATTTTTGAATGATTGGGAATCCCAGGAATCCCACAATTATCAAGCAGAACCAACAAATGGCTTTGGAAGACTATGATAATACCCTTCGTCAGTATGAAATTGAGACACTCATGGATTCTCAAGAAAGAAGGATAGATTTTTCCAACTTCTTGAAAGAAAAAGACCCTACAACCTATCCTCTTTTCAAATTAACAATGGCTAGAGATGAGCTTTATGCTAACTCACTTAAAAGGATTGGTATTAGATGGATAGGGTTAAGGTTTCATTACACCCTCATATGGTGTCCAACAAGAGCCTACAATATCACTACACAGAAGGGGATGAGCTTACTGAGTTGGATCAATGGACTTGGGAAGAAAGGACTTTGGGATTTTGCACCTCAGAAGAATTTGGTCACCCAAGAGTTAACTGGGCTGATCTTCATGTAGATTCCCCGGAAATAGATTAGTGGGTTGCATTGGGACATGTAGCCATTTTGGAAATGGGGAGATGTCAGGCCTCCTAAATGGTATCATTTAGCCTAGCATAAACTCCCTTTTCATTTATCATTGCTCCATTAAATCACCTACTTATTATCAAACTAGTTATCTTATTAATAAATTTGCTCATAGCTATTGATGATTACATATTTTTATTTCTTCTCTATAATTTTGGTAAAAGTGTGTTTGGTTTGTTGTCAACCAGTTATAAATCATATGCTAAAGATGTGATATGAGTGTAGGTTATCTTTTATAAAGCATTTGAATAAGTTCCAGTGATGATATGGTTGAAGGGAAGAACATTTTGGATATGGTTTTAAAGAATATACAAAAAATCAAAGCTCCAATGGATCTTTGATGCTTCATCAACATTTCAACTGATTTTTGTAATATGGCTAAAACCATTCTAAAACAGAGCATCCATGTACCTATTTAGTGAGGATTCTGGAGCAACCATATACTTGTTTAGAGTGGATTCTGGGTGTTGGTCGTAGAACATATAAAAGGAATCTTAACTTCTACTTGCTGATCATGGACCCCAACAATACAAGAATAGTATGGGAACGTTATCCAACTGGTGCATTGGTTAAATAGGGCCAGAATTCACCCATAAGATGAGAACGAGTGGTGGATCAGGATCTTATTCTCAACCAACAAGATTTGGCGCAAAGGAACACATTTTAGTAGTTATCTGTTTGTTACTTGTTTGGGAATAAGCCATGCTTATATATTGTAATGAGATTTAACTTCATGGGGAGTGAACTGAGAGGAATGATATTGTGATAGAGATATAACACTGTAAAGACTCATTTCCTTTTTAATAAAGAAGAACTAGTTTACGTTAGAACGTATTTGAAGTCTGTAGCATTTTTTTGAAAGCTTGTGAGGAAGTTGGCACTCGAAGCAAGGGCCCACTCTAGAGGTACCACATTTCCAATTATTTATAAGTTTGTGATTTGTATATCTGTGCTCATTTCTATGTTGTAGGTATATAAGTATTATTTTGTTATAGGTTTGTTTTTTTCATTCTTTTGTAATCATTCACTCTATTTCACGTTGAATATATTATTGAGTAGTGTTGATTTAATTTATAGTCTGTGTGGTAGTGTGATTATGAATAGATTTGTTTTTCAATGCATGGTAATTGTTAATACACTGAAGCCTAAATTGCAGACTTGGATAAAGTATATGTATTTGTTGTTCAAATATTTTGAATCCAAGTGGTAGCCATACATTAGGCTCGGAGTTAGAATTCTTAGTGTCTTTTTCAAAAATATATTTTACCCTTCAACTAATCTTTATCACTAGCTATCATTGTTTTCAGTCTGCAGATTAGGATTTAGTATCAAGACCTTTTCCATCACTCAATACAAGTGCCTTTATCTTGATAAACAAGTGTGAGTGTCTCATAAGAATAAAAAGTAACCCAACCCTGGTTGATAAGTTAAATGAATACGTGTTCCTAGATTAAAATAAATCCATATAGAAACATTGTCACTAGGGTTGCTCCATAGTTGAAGATTCCACCCCCATAGAGGAGACCACTCCCAGATAATGTAGAAGCAACATTTCAAACCTACCTAGTCTTGGTGTGCTTGGCTAATGAGATAGGTGGAGGTGGAAGATCATCAATTCAATGTGAAAACATATGGTTTGAAGGGTTTGTAATAGTGTCATTAGTCCTAAAATTCTAATATTGATAATGGCTCTTTGAAAAAAAAAGCCTATAACCATGCAAAATGTCAATCAAGTAATGCTACCAAATAGAAATTATCGTGATAATAAGTGAGAAAGTGTTTAGGTGGTGAATATTGTGGATTTCAATGTGTTTCTAATGGTGTCATAAAAATGGCTTTGGCGACAAGTATATGATATGATAAATAAATGCCCACTATTAAGACTCTAGCAAGAAATTATCATGATAATAGGTGAGAAAGTGTTTAGGTGGTGAATATTGTGGATTTCAATGTGTTTCTAATGGTGTCATAAAATTGGCTTTGGCGACAAGTACATGATATGATAAATAAATGCCCACTCTTAAGACTTTAGCAAGGCTATAAAAAATCTGAAAATGGATTGAAAAGGGTCTTCCAAATGTCTCACTTGAGAATGATGAACTCCATTAAGTAAAGAAAGTGAATATATGAACGAGTATTTATGGTGAAATTCCTATGTTGTTGAAATCTAAGGGGGTAACCACTATTTGTCTCAGGTGCCTTTGTAATCCCACAAAATCCACCTAGTAGAAAAATCTATAATTTACTCACTAGGTTACCTCTTGGTATATCCTGGACAAGGGGTCACCAACTTCAAGTAGTCAAGAGGTGACACATAGATTGAAATAGTTTGGATACTCCATCAAACTATTGACCCCAACCTAAGCATTGATGCTCAAATGAGAGGGTTTCCCTTGTAATAGTGAAACATATTGGCTAGAGGGGATTTTAATTCCATATAAAAATGTTGTGTTTTAATGATAAATAACCATGGGGCATTGTTTCAATGCCTAATTCTACAATCCTAACCTCATATAATTTTCTTGGTCCTTGAGGGAGGATTTAGTCAGTTCGATTAAGTTGGTTGTTAATTTTAAAAGTCTTGCTTTGACATCATGAACCAAAGATGTTATGTTTTAAGGATTGATGAAGGAGATATTTCAAGATTCCAACCATTTTTAATTCACCAATATTGCTAATTACTAAGGACAAGGTGAAGAGAATAACCCAATTTGGAAGACCCTTTAGGTCCTTTTGTTATGTTCACAAGTGATGCGATAAACATAAATTGACAATGCAAAAAGGGAAATAATGAATGTAAATTGTCGAAAAGGAAATAATTCAAAGTGATAAATACTTGAAATAAAAATATTCCTTTTTTTATTGACTGATTTCATTAACTTGGATAATTTTAAGTGAAACCATAAATATTTAAGTAGCTAATAAATCGAGAGAAAATCAACATGCCACAAAAACCTTTAGGTAAAATTGAACATCCTTAGAAAATAGTTTTTTCTATGAATTACAGGGTAGATAGACTCAACAATTATACAATTATGTGGAATAGATAAAGATAGCTTGCATGATTTTGAATAACATGAGAATTGAAGGACAACTCGCTCAAAACATTGTAGAAACTGGGAATACATCTGCACAAATTCTTGAGAAAATAAAAAAAATGGATTTTTTGGAAACAAAAATCACACACGTGTGTTGGGGTCAAGAGGATACCCTTTGGGAACCTAAGAAATACCAAATATTTAAAGTGAGTCCTAGAAACATCCAAGAATAAGATTGATGGATTTAATATGCATTATGGTTTCCATATTTCTTAGCTTCCTTTTTGTAAATGTGTACCAAAAAACAATCTCAAATGATTTTTAGGAGCTAAGATAGATAAATGTGAGAGATTTATAAAAAAGGAAAACTATTTTTACCCTTGTGCATGGACAATAAGTAACAAACCATCTAAAACATGAATATAAACAATTTAAATAACATATGGAGGGAAAGAAAAGTAGTTATTTATTGTCCAATGGAAGATAAACAACAACTAAATAGATATCACTTGAAGAGTGCTTTGCAAACATAGTCTCAAATCTTCTTCATGGAAGGGTCCTTTGCTTCCTCCAGTAGGACCTCTCTATTAAGTGGTGATTTAGAAGAACCTCCCCTTATGTAGATAACATTTTGAAGAGGAATGGGAATTATGAGGCTAAGGAAATATTAAGAAATGTGTGTGGAAGCAAGGAATTTCTCACATTAACAAAGAAAAGGTTGAAGAATTCATGAAAATGTTTGTATTTATAGGAAAAATATAAGCTTGAAGGTGAACTAGTTCTAAGGGGAATTGTTGGGATCCTCCCAGGGGTGCAATGATGTAACATACCCTAGCCAAGCTGAGGTCCATTACATGCAAAATTACACAAAAATTAAAAATTTTCTGACAACTAATTTCCTGTAGCTTACCAACTACGAATTTCACATAGATTTAACTATTGTTTGTGTAGTGTAGCTAGAGAGGTAATGGGGGGGGTGAAGGACCCATAGTGATAATAGTGGAGGCCATTCAATGTAAGGTGGAATATGTCCACTATATTATTAAATAAGTCCCACTATGGTAGTTAGAAATATTAGTTTGAACATGATAAATGTAAGAGGAATTATTATAAGGTTCCGCTTCTAGAAGATTCCACTTCTAGAAGGTTCCTCCTCTAGAATGTTCTTAGGTGGTTGGTAGCCGTATATAAAGGGTTCAAACAATGTAATGAAGGTCAAGAAGAAGTATTGTATTTAGAGAATGTATCTCATTAGGAGGTAGCCCCCTCAAAGACACAAGTGAACATGAGAGGATCCCTTCCATAATAGGTATGGTGTTGACATATCACAAGGGTTTTCATAATAATACGTGGGAGTTTTTCTATATTGCCTCTTAATATTTGTCATGTTTTCTACATTCAATTCTCTGGTACTTAAAAATTAGTATTAGAGCACTTTCTTCAGACACAAAAAGGGGAAATCTTTTTTTTGAAGAAGAAAACAAGGGTCACGACACTACAAAAAGTTTCGGTAGTTTTCTGTGCATAAATTGTAGAAACTGGTTGTAGATATTAGTTCCACTTGGGAAAAAAATTGTCCGTAACGTAGTCCGGGAAGTGAAATTATCAACATTTTAAAATATGCAATTTTTAAGAGTTTTCCACGGATGACTGCACGATTTTGAAGATATTTGTATCCCCTGGGGCCGATTTTTCCCCACAAAGTTACATATCTGAGTTCCTCTTTAAAAAATAACCCATTTAAAAAAAAAATCATCTGATTCAGAGCTCCAGAAGTGAAGATATCATTGATTTAAAATCAACCACTTTTTGAGTTTTTCGTGACGATGGAGGCACTGCAGAGCTCATAACTGTTGACATAGTGCTCATATTATTACCATATCAGTGCCATTGGATAGAGCATTTTAAGAGTTTTCTTTTGGTATATTATATGTGGAACTTCAAATATAGTTAGAAGACCTCAAGACAACATTTCAAGAGTTCAAAGTTCAAAGGCAAGAGAGACATATTATGCAGGCCATTAGGGACGAATATACTCAAGACATATATGCTTGGTATGATTACGAGGATGACTGTGATGATTAGTATATGGATAGTTGTCATTCCTAGGATGGAAACCACTTCCAGCTTCTATTTGATGACTCTAGTCCACCTCATGTAGAGACCATACTGGAGAGTACACAAGAGCCTTATCTGCATATTCTTCTTCAATTTTATTATTCTCTAGTAGTAGTGGATGAATTGTTGGTCGATTATACATATTTCAATCCACATGACCAGTTTCAATATTTGGAGCATCATGTTCAATTGGCTATGGTGTTCCAATATCTTCAATGTAGAGTTCATATGAGCACTTGGGCATGGGAATTGTGTTAGCGTTTTAGCTTGGGAGGTACTCCACATGTTTTTTCTTGTATGCGGATGTTACCTTATGTTGACACTACTAGGCACTTAACTTTGTAATGGTTTTTTATAAAGTTGTAAATTAGTTCTTTTATTAAAGTGACTTTTTAATAAAGTGTACCTTCTAATTTTAAAGTGACTTTATTTCATAAAAAACACTTATGTAATAAAGTGAAATATACTTTAATATTTTAAGTGATCCATTTTGGAGGGAATGAATCATGACCCTTGATCTTGCAAAGGCAAGATTAGATCTTGGCCTTTTGATTTAGGGTTGGAGAAGGTGAAAAGACACTTTGGAGGGAAAATGTCATTTTTAGATTTATAAAAGAATGCATTGGGTAGTGTGCAAGACACATTGAGAGAAGAAGAGTGTGAGAGAGATTTCTGAGGAGAGTTTGGAGAGGAAACTGAATAGCAAGAGTTGGCACATTTCCCAAGAGAACTTGGGCAAAAATCCCAAGGAAGAACTTTCTGTTTTGGAGTGTTGATGATTTATTTGCTAAACAAGCTGTACTATACGAATATGTACATGCCGTACAACATCAAACATTGGCATGAAAATTGAGACAAGAGGTGGCACAGTTTTTGAGGTAGTTTTTCTAAGTTTTTTGAAGGAGGTCGATCGTACGGACAACAAGGTACATCAGTTTGTTGTGGGCACTTTTCCCAAGGTGTTGTTTCAGCAAATCCATACAGCTGTACAGGTTGTGACACGAAAATCGAGGCAGATTTTGGTGGGACAAATTTTGTGCTGTAAGTGGTTTTTCTCTTGGCTGGAAATGTATTGTGGATACTGATAAATATTTTCTAAAACTAATAGAAGTTCTCTCTCTCTTTGAGTTTCCCCACATTGGGGTTTTCCCTGGCATTTGCCTAAATTTCTGAGTTATTCATGGTTGGATGAATGTTGTTCATTGTGTTTATTTCCGCTGCATCATTACTTAGCAATGTGTATTTCTGCTTATGGAAATTCATGAATGTGGGTTGTAGAAATTTTAGAGTTCATGCAAGACAGTTATCTCTGGGTTGCTAAGTGTATGATATAATATTAGCTTGCTGATTTTTGTCATTAAATATTTCCATGGTATTAGAGCTTGGTCTCTGAGAGACATTGAACAGTGAGATTTTTGGGCAAGTTTGAAGGGGGGAAATTTGTGATTGTTTTTCTTGAGCCATGACAAAGAATATAGCTACATGCTTTAGATTTGAGGATCGGTTGGATGACATTTCCAACTATTTGCAGTGGAAGGTCCGGATGTCAGCAGTTCTCAACGAGAACAAGATTTGGAACTATGTCAGCTATGTTGTTGTGGTTCCCGCAACAGATCCTATTGCTTTGGATTTACATGAGGTCAAGGAGGCCAAAGATTAGAGGATTATTCTGGATGGGGTGAAGGATCACCTTATCCCACACTTGGCTGAGAAGAAGATAACCAAAGAGATGTGGGATGCACTTAGGAACTTATTTGAAGCGAAGAATGAGAACCGAAAGATAGCCTTGAAGGCTAAGCTGCATGATACCAAGATGGGTAAGGAGGAGAGTGTTTCTTCTTATCTTACCCAGGTAGCTTACGTGAAAGATGAATTGGTTGTTGTTGGAGAGGTCATATCAGATTCAGAGTTGGTGAGGATAACCTTGAAAGGCTTCACCAAAGAATGGGAAGTCTTCGTGAAGTGTGTGGTGGGTCGTGAGCATCTTCTAGATTGGAGCAGACTGTGGGACGATTTCACTCAGGAGGAGATCCCGGAAGGATCTCAGAGCAGTGGACAGAAGACAGATGGAACTGATGAGAATGTTTCTCTTATTGCAGAGAGCAAGAAGAAAGGAAGTTTCAGGAGGGACTTGAGTAGAGTCAGATGTTACTATTGTAACCAGTTGGGGTACCTTGCTTCTCATTGTCCTGAGAGGAAGAAGAATAAGAAGGAACCATAGGGGCCTGAGACAACTGCTACAACAACAATGGAGGACTTTGCTTCCAAGTATGATAGGGAATTTTCTTTGGCTACCCTAGTTTCCAGTGTCGGTAGCAGAGGATTTGGAGGTGATATCAGAGGGATTGTGGATAGTGGAGCCTCTTGCCACATTACGAGAATCTAGAAAGTATTCCTAAATATCACAGAGACAGGTCCTGACCGACAGGTGGTAAATGAAGGTGGTATGGCGCGAGCTATACATGGAATTAGAAGGGTTAGATTCCAACTCTAGTATGGAGGATTCCTAGAGCTTGATGGAGTTCTCTTTGCTCCAGGGTTGAGGGTTAAATTTCTCTCAGTATCAACCTTGGAGGATGTAGGATATTGTACAGTGTTCAAGAGGGAATATGTCTTTATCTACAGGGAGGGAGCGGACCCGGTGGAACTGCAGCTGATAGATGATCGGGTGAACAGGTTGTATACGTTGCGAGGAAAACCTTTAGTGTATGATTCAACGTCGGATGAGGAGCATGAGGAGGCTCCTGAGACTGTGATGGGCCCAAGGATTCAATCTTTCATTCTGAGAGAAGAGAGAGAGTATTTTCTGAGCATTGGCAGGAGGCTCAACTAGTGTGGTCAAACCAATGCTCAGGGTGGAGTGGATTCTCCAAGGCGCTGAGGGTTTCGGGTAGTTGTTAGGAGAAGATCTTCTAGTTCGAGTTCTGTACAGGTGTTGAGGATGGATCCAGGTTCAGAGGGAGCTCCTACAGAGCATAATGTGATGGGACTAGATGATGGATATGGCAGTGAGTACATCCCTCACTAAGAGGGAGTGTTAGCTTTTTAGCTCGGGAGGTACTCCACATGTTTTGTATTGTATCCAGATGTTACCTTATCTTGACACTACTAGGCACTTCACTTTGTAATGGGTTTTTATAAAGTTGTAAAGTGGTTCTTTTATTAAACTGACTTTTTAATAAAGCGTACCTTCTAATTTTAAAGTGACTTTATTTCATAAAGTGCACTTATGTAATAAAGTGAAATATACTTTAATATTTTAAGTGATTCATTTTGGAGGGAATGAACCATGACTCTTGATCTTGCAAAGGAAAGATTAGATCTTGGCCTTTGGATTCAGGGTTGGGGAAGGTGAAAAGACACTTTGGAGGGAAAATGCCATTTTCAGATTTATAAAAGAATGCATTGGGTAGTGTGCAAGACACATTGAGAGAAGAAGAGTGTGAGAGATTTTTGAGGAGAGTTTGGAGAGGAAAGTGAGCAGCAAGAGTTGGCACATTTCCCAAGAGAAATTAGGTGCAAATCCCAAGGAGGAATTTTTTGTTTTGGAGTACTGTTGATTTATTTGTTGAATAGGCTGTACAACAACAAACATTGGCATGAAAATCAAGGCAAGAGGTGGCACAGATTTCGAGGCATTTTTTCTGAGTTTTCTGAAAGAGGTTGACCATACAGACAACAAGGTACACCATTCTATTGTGGGAAATTTTCCCAAGACATTGTTTCAACAAATCTGTATAGCTGTATTGTCACACACCCATGGTGGGGCGTAAAAATTTCATTCTTAAGAAAAACAATACCCTCATTCCGGGTCTCTATTCCATTCTTCTCTTCCAGAGCTTTCCAGTCACAGTCTCCATGCTTCGAACCAAGCTTAGAGTTGGCAGATATCCTCTCCCAAGTTCTTCGGGTTCTTCCATCCCTCTATAATTGCACATGACCCTGGGCTATAACCAGATGTCGAAACAACAGGCGCAAATACAACCACCATGCAAATCCTCCGAAATGGAAATTCTCTGAAGTTCACAATTCGATGCCACATTTCCTCGAGGATTTCGACGACCCTGATTCACTTCGAGACTTCGACGTACGAGAGTCCTGGATGCTCACACAACCATTTCTCCTGAAGTACTATGTATCCAGAGTTCTAGATCAAGCACCATGCGTCTGTTTTAAATCAACAACTCAGGTTAATTTTGGGACTTCAACATTCGAGAGTTTCGGACGTTTCTGCAGCCCTTTCTCCTAGAGCGTTTTCTTCTGGAGTTAAGAATCATGCACCACACATCTTTCCCAATCAACAGTCCTAGTTTACTTCAGGACTTCGGCATTCGGGAGTTCCAAACGTTCAACAATTTTTTCTCCCGAAGTACTTTCTTCCAGAGTCAAGGATCGTGCGCCACGCTTCCTTCTTGTTTGACGGTGGGGATCCGCCTCAGATGGCCCTCTACTCCACGTTGATTTCTCCTCATTTTTGAAGTACGTCCACTAATTTCACCTTCGCACTCTGCAATGATTCCCCACCATCGATCTCCATTCACAGATCAAAAGTTCACGGTGATTGCGGGGCCCAATCTACGAAATCTAGGAAGTGCTCATTCGACTCTATCTAATCATGGTTGATGATCTTCCATCCCCAATGAGATCAATGATGTTGATTGATTGTGGGCCATGAACTAGCATGTTCACTAATTTCACCTTCGTGCTTCGCAATGATTCCTCACCATCGATCTCCATTCACAGATCAATGATTCACGATGATTGCGGGGCCCAATCTCCAAAATCTGGGAAGTGCTCATACAACTTTGTCTAATCGTGGTCGTTGATCTTCCACCCCAACGAGATTAATGAAGTTGGTTGATTGCAGGCCATGAACTAGCATGTCCACTAATTTCACCTTCGTACTCTGCAATGATTCCCGACTGTTGATCTAATTGAGCGGTTGGTGTTTGATTTGTTAACTCCAATAGGTATTTGAGTTGATCTGATGACTGAGGTAGGTTTTACTCCTGATGAAAGGTTTGCATTCATCTCCTCTTGTCAGGTTCTTGATTCATCTATTGCTCTTGCTATTCAGGGAGTTCGGGAAATTTTGACTATCGCGAAGTTTGACATTCCAGGCATCGAACTTCTGAAACTTCGAAACCATTATGAACTAGGTCCTTTCATGCTTAGTGTCGGGTTCCTAGACTCAAGTCACATGGACCTTCATATGACTCTCGGGATATGAGCTCTACTCTTAGTCAAGTTTTAGCTAAGGCTATGGGCATGAGTTCAAGTTCTCTCATGCTATTGGTTTGAAGGAAACACCTTCCTAATTCATAGAACATTAAATTCTGAAACAAGATGGTGTAAACTCCTGAGGCTACCGAGATGGTAGCAATTCCAAGAGGCTTGCTCTGATTCTGGAGCGGTGAGGTAGCTCTCTAGGGAAAACACCTTCGAGAGTTAAAATGGAGCATACGAGAAGAGTAGAAGCATAAGTTCTCAAAGAATCCAACATATACACATGATTTAACCTTTTCAATGTAGAAACCATTTACAGATATGTAAATACATGCATGCAACCATTAATTCTCAATTCAACGTATAAAGTATGGAAACACTTATCAGAACCAGATAACGTGAAGCAACTATTGGAAGGGGTTCTCGTTTCCACCCAACCATAGGCTCAGTCACTCCTAAAAGATTTACCACTAGCCACCCCCGAGCTAGACCACGATGCTTTTGGATTCAATCTCTTCTTCCCGGCATAGTAATTGATAGGGATGAAGGTTACTTTCCTTCTCCCGACTCAGTCTCTATTTCCCACGATTAGAACACACTCTTTTCACAGTTCTTCCTTGAACTCGATAGCTTAGACTCTCCTCTCTGCACTCTTCTCATCTCCCCTCGTTCCCTGACCCCCACGCTTTCCTTTCTTACCTTTCTCAGCAATATTGCATGTAACCCGAATTCCCAGTCCGTGGTCAAGTCTGGAAGCCTTACCAATGGGAGGTCCGCCCCATCCCCTCATTAACTCTTGAGGAGGTCTTCCTACCTACCAACCTGACTGTAGTTCATTCCTGGGTCAGGGGGTTGTTCTGATCCCGAGTAATTTAAATCCAACAAAGTACTACTTTGGTGGAGGTTAATGCAACCATTCCTGGTCCCCTCCACCATCTCTTTCATAACATTCATGGTCTCTCTTAGCACATCCCCTTTCCAACTGTCATGCAACACGTATCCATTTTCTATTAAAAGAACATAATTTACATTCATCGACCTTTTATATAAAGGTCCATCAAATCAAACATTCACACTTTTGAGTTTTCCATAGTTTCTTTGCCAATATAGTTATATTTACAAATTGGGGGAAATATGGTGTTACAATACCCTCCCCCTTAAAGGAACATCATCCTCTATGTTCTATTTGTCAACATGTTATGTATATACAGAGGTAAAAAAAATTAGATATTCCTGTCTCATGGCATCCTCCATTTCCCATGTAGCCTCATCTGGGCCAAAGTGTTTCCATTGCACCTTGACCTGTGCAATGGTTCAATTCCTGAGTAAGATTTCCTTCTTGTATAGTATGCATTGAGGTTCTGGCATGAATTCTCCCTTCGGCTCCACCTGGATCACAGAATGGTCAATTATATGATTAGAATCATGTACATATTTCTTCAATAATGAAATATGGAAAACATTATGTGCCTTTACTGTGGGAGGGAGTGCTAGCCTATAGGCTACATGTCCCACTCTATCTAACACTTCAAAGGGTCCACAATACCGAGGTGCCAGCTTGGAAAAAGATCCCATTCTCAAGGAACTCTTCCTGGGTCTAACTCTGAGATAAACATGGTCTCCTATCTTGAACTCTCTGGGGGTTCTCTTTCGGTCGTCGTAGCTCTTCTGTCTATCTTGAGCAATTTTTAGATTTTGTTTTATCTGAATCACTTACTGCTCCATTTCTTTCAACATGTTAGGTACGATTGAAATTCTATCCACTGGATTACTCCAACTAATGGGAATTCTTCACTGTCTACCACAGAGGGCTTCAAAAGGATTCATCTTTAGTGACACTTGATAACTATTGTTGTAGGAAAATTCTACCAATGGTAGGTAGTCTTCCCACTTCTTAGGCTGATGCATTACATGCATCCTTAACATGTCTTCTAATATTTGGTTTACTCTTTCTGTTTGTACATCAGTTTGGGGATGATAGGCTGTGCTAAAAAGCAATTTAGTCTCAAGACCAACCATCAAGGATTTCCAAAAGCTTGAAGTGAATTTTGTGTCTCTTTTGGATACAGTCTCCCTAGGCATGCATTGCAGTCTGAATATTTCCTTCATGAAGATGTTGGCAATATCTATCGCCTTGCAAGTCAACTTGACAGGAACGAAGTGAGCAGACTTGCTCAATTTGTCCACCAATACCATGATGGATTCATTCTTCTTAGTCGATCTTGGTAATCCGGTGATGAAATCCATCGAAATGGTTTCCCATTTCCATTATGGAATTGGTAGAGGCTGTAACAACCCTGCTGGGTGCCAGTGTTCTTCCTTAACTTGCTGGCATTCTAGGCAATTAGCTAGATAGTCGGCTATGTCCCTTTTTAGTCCAAGCCAATAAAATTGTGTCCTAGTGGCCGTGATCATTTTCTGATATCCTGGGTGACTAGTATATGGTCTCTTGTGTAGTTCATCCATTATGAACCTCTTCAAGTTGTTACAGCTTGGAATATACAATCTGTTTCTGTATGTCAGCATGCCTTCATCTAGCATCTGATATCCTTCATACTTTATCCCTGTAGGATCTTGCCTTAGGTATGAGGTCACAGTCTTGAAGAATGCATATGTTTCTTGTGCATTCCTGATTCTTTCCCTGACATCCATTTCACAGGTGCTTACTATTTTTAGGTGAATCATTTTCACACTTCTGCTAAGGGCATCAACCACCCTATTTTCCTTTCCTTTGATGTGTTTTATTTTAAAATCGAATTCACTAAGGAGAGCCATCCACCTAGCTTGTCTAGCATTGAGTTTTGGTTGATCAAACAAGTGCCTCAACACACAATGGTCTATCATAAGTACAAATGTCCTACACAAGAGGTAATTCCTCCACATTTTTAAAGCATGCACTATGGCAGCCAACTCTAGATCATGGGTCACATAATTGATTTCATGCTTATTCAATTTCCTGGATGTGTAGCAAATTACACGTTCCTCTTGCATAAGGACTCCTTCGAGTCCTTCATTGTAGGAATCTATACACATGAGGACATCATTATCAGGATCTACAATATTCAACACGAGTGCATGGGTCAGAAGGTATTTCATTTCTTGAAATCTTTCTTCACATTCTAATGTCCAAGTGAATTTAACCCCCTTTTTCTAGAGGGAAGTAATTGGAAAACCAATCTTGGAAAATCCTTTTATGAACCTTCTATAATATCCTGCTAAGCCCATAAAGGATCTGACATCAGATACATCCTTTGGGGTAGGCCATTCCATAATAGATCTGATCTTGTCAGGGTCTACTGCCACCCCTTCTTTTGAGATGACATGGCCCAAGTAATGCACTTGCTTCTGGAAAAATTCACACTTGCTAATATTAGCGTAGAGATGATGCTATCTTAGTACTTGAAGTACAAGTCTAAGATATTCTTCATGCTCTTCTCTATTCTTGGAGTAGATTTAGATATCATCAATGAAAACCAATACAAATCTGTCTAGGAATTTGCTAAGTACATTGTTCATCAAGCACATAAAAGTGGCGGGGGCATTGGTTAGTCTAAATGGCACCACCACAAATTCATAGTGACCATACCTTGTCTGGAAGGCCATTTTGAGGATGTCTTCATCCTTGATTCACACTTGTTGGTATCTAGACCTCAAGTCAATCTTTGAGAAACTAGAAGCACCCCCTAATTGGTCGAACAAGTCGTCTATTCTTGGTAAGGGGTACTTGTTCTTTATGGTGGTCTTATTGAGTTGTCTATAATCTATGCACAGTTAGAGAATGCCATCTTTCTTTTTCAAAAAAAAGGTTGGTGCTCCCCATGGAGACACACTGGGCCATATGTAGCCTTTGTCCATCATTTCCTTTAGTTGTAGCTTGAGCTCAACTAGCTCATGTGTACTCATCCTATAAGGTGTCCTAGACATTGTTACTACTCCTAGTGCAAGTTCTATCAATAAGTCAATGTCTCTTCTCAGAGGTAGACCTGGTACCTCTTTTGGAAACACGTATTGATACTCTCTTAATATGGGGTGGTCCTCTAGTTTCGGCTTGTCATCCTCAATAGATTCCAACACCTGTATTGCATATAGGGGACATCCTTTCTGCAATTATTTTTCATTTGAAGGGATGATATTTGTCTCACTGAGACAAGTTTCTGAATCCCTTGGAGGGTCATCTTTCCCCCTTCTTCATTTACACATTATAAATTTTTATGGTAAGAGTCTAACTTAGTTTTATAAGCAGCCAACCAATCCATACCAATCAATAAGTCATAAGATCCTAGGGGAAGTATGTTAAGGGTCGCTTGGGTGGGAAACCCATCTATGATGAATCGGTAAGATGGTAAGACCTCTGTTACTTTTCTTTTGGTTCCAGTGGGTAGATGTACCAAACATGGCTTAACATGTCTAACTGGTTGTAGTTTACACTTATCAACAGTCTGAGGGGTCACATAACTAAAATTAGAACCAGGGTCAATTAAAATAGAAACTAGACGGTTGGCAATCATACCTTCCATCTCCACGACTGAAGCTTGGTGGTCAACTTGTTTATTATCCAAAGCCGCATAAATCCGTGGCATGCTCCTAGCCACATCATTGACTGTGGTAGCTTCTTGGATGTTGTAAATTCTCCTACTGTTCCGCTGTCTGTGTGGGCAATCCCTCAATAGATGTTCTTCTCCGCAACCCCAAAATTTCAAGGTTTCTCTCTTTGGGTTATCAGTCTTTCCTGGGGCTGACCCAAAAGGTTTATTTCCATTTTGGAAGGGGAAATTCTGCTGGTACACATTTCAGGTAGGAAGGATCATCCTTGAATCGTTCCTATAGTTCTTAAATATTGAGGATTTAAATCCCTTCTTCTTGAACCCCGAACTACTCTTCTTCTTCCAGTTCTCGCGAGGTTTTGTCTGACACCTGAACTGTCCGTAACAATACCTTGCTTTCCCGATAGTGTCTTCTAAGGTATTTGGCTCGTCAAACTCAATCCTGTTCTAGTAGGTCTGAGGTAACCCACTGATAAATTGTTGGAATTTTTTCTTTTCATCTTTTATGTAGGCTACATACCTCAACAACTCAAGGAATTTATTGATATATTCCTCTATGCTGAGTTGCCCCAACTTGAGTTCATAGAATTCCTTATTCTTCCCGCCGAAGTATTTATTTGACAGATACTTCTTCTTGAAGTATTTCTCAAATTGTTTCCATGATAAGTCCTTTTCATGGATTCCTTTTACATTCTTAAGATCTTCCCACCAAATGGAAGCCTTTCCATTTAGGTTGAAGATGGTATTTGAGCCTTCAAGTTTTCAGAATAGTCATGAACTCTAAAGTACTTCTTTAAACCAAGCAAACAAGCTTCTGCCTCTTTCCCTTTCTCAATATCTCCATTGAAAGGGGGTGGTTTGGATTTCTTGAACTCCTTAGGGTCATGAATTTTGGAATGCTTTCGCTTCTTTCCTTTCTTTTGAGAATGTGAGTTAGTTTTTCTACTAGAATATCCCTCAGAGGTGCCCATTCCCTTTCCAGAGGACTCTCCTGATGAGCGTCCCTTACCTCCAGGTTGGGCCTTCCTCGAGGTACTTATACCTGTGTGGCCACGTATGGGACCACGTTTTCGCATTTCAGGTGGACTTTGACTTCTCTGTGTATGTCGTCAGTCCACATGGCTACTTGTAGGTCCATGTTTCAGCTGCCTCTGTATATTGGATAAGCTCTGCAACAAGACTGCATTGATTTCTATTTGTTTCTCTTGCTCCTTTATCAATCTCTCATTGTCAGCCTTGCAACTCTGTAATTTGGCCATAAGGCTCCTTATAGTTTCAGCTAGATCCAGAGGGGTCTCCACTGCTCTCCTCTCATCAGACTCCTTGTCTCTATTGTGGTAGCCCTCCCCCACTTCATGTTGCATTTCCATACTTTATGCTTGTGATTTCCCATGATTCACTAACTGTTGGAGTGCCTTAAGATTTTCTTCAACCATGATTTTTAAGTGACTCGTCCATGCGCCCAAGCAGGTCAAGTGTTGTAACCATGCTCTGATACCAATTTGTCACACACCCATGGTCGGGCGGACAAATTTTGTTCTTCTTAAGAAAAAAATTACTCTCATTTGGGGTCTCTATTCCATTCTTCTCTTCCAGATATTTCCAGCCACGGTCTCCATGCTTTGAACCAAGCTCAGAGCAGGAAGATATCCTCTTCCAATTTCTTCAAGTTCTTCCATCCCTCTATACTTGGACATGACGGTGGGCTATGACCATATGCCGAAAAAACAACCGCCAAGACAACCACCAATCGAATCCTCCGGAATGGAAAATCTCCGAAGTTGACAATATGATGCCGCGTGTCCTCAGGGATTTCGACGACCCTGATTCACTTCGAGACTTCAACATTTGGGAGTCTTAGATGCTCACAAAACCTTTTCTCCTGAAGTACTTCATACCCAGAGTTACAGATCAAGTGCCACACATCCGTTTTAAATCAACAACTCAAGTTCATTTTGGGACTTTGACATTCAGGTGCTTTAGACATTTCTGTAGCCCTTTCTCTCAGAGCGTTTTATTCTGGAGTTAAGGATCATGCACCACGTGTCTTTCCTGATCAATGGTCCTGGTTTACTTCAGGACTTTGACGTTTAGGAGTTCCGAACGTTCCAACAATCTGTTCTCCCGAAGTACTTTCTTCTAGAGTCAAGGATAATGCACTACGCGTCCTTCTCGTTTGATGGTGGGGATCCACATCAGGTGACTCTCTACTCTGCGTTGCTTTCTCCTCACTTCCAAAGTACGCGATATGTTAATGTGTGTCTCTTGTAGATCGACAACTATGAATCACTTCAGCTATTCGGGCTTCAGGAGTTTCAACCTCTCCACACTCACTTTCTCCTGGAGTGATTTCACCCGAAGTCAATGATATATCGACGTGTGTATGCCACAGATCAACGACTACAAATCACTTCGGCTCTTAGGGCATCGGGAGTTTCAATATTATAATGCCTTTTCCCCTATGAATTACTCTATACCGATAGTTATAGATGGAGTGCCATGTGTCCCTTCCCAATCGACGATTCACAGTGATTGCGGGGCCCTAACGTGCTCACTCTCTATCGAAGAGCTCAACCTTCGCAATGTGAAAGGTACTCACCCAAATCGATCTTGCTGTGGTCATTGATCCTCCATCTCGACAAGATCAATGACATTAGTGGTTTGTGGGCCATGAACTAGTACATCCGCTAATTTCACCTTCGCACTCCGCAATGATTCCCCACCATTGATCTCCGTTCATAGATCGACGGTTCACGACGATTGCAGGGCCCAATATCGAAAATCTAGGAAGTGCTCATCTGACTCTATCTAATTGTGGTCGTTGATATTCCATCCCCAATGATATCAACAATGTTGGTTGACTGCGGACCGTGAACTAGAATGTTCACTAATTTCACCTTCGCGCTCCACAATGATCCCCCACCATCGATCTTCATTCACAGATCGATGGTTCACGACGATTGCGGGGCCCAATCTATGAAATTTGGGAAGTGATCATCTGAATCTGTCTAATTGTGGTCGTTGATCTTCCACCCCAACGATATCAATGACGTTGGTTGATTGCGGGCCATGAACTAGCATGTCCACTAATTTCACCTTTGCGCTCCGCATTGATTCCCAACCGTGGATCTAATTGAGCGGTTGGTGTTTGATTCGTTAACTCTAGTGGGTCTTTGAGTCGATCTAATGACTGAGGTAGGTTTTCCTCCCAATGAACGGTTTACATTCATCTCCTCTTTTCATGTTCTTGATTCATCTATGGCTCTTGTTATTTAGGGAGTTCAGGAAATTTTGACTATCGTGAAGTTTGACATTCCAAGCATTGAAATCCTAAAACTTCGAAACCATTATGAACTAGCTTCTTTCAGGCTTAGCGTCAGGTTCTTAGACTCAAGTCACATGGACCTTCAAATGAATCTTGGGCTATGAGCTCTACTCTTAACTGGGTTTTATCTAAGGCTATGGGCGTGAGTTCAATATCTCTCATGCCACTGGTTTGAAGGAAACACCTTCCTAATTCGCAGAACCTTAAATTCTAAAACAGGGTGGTGTAAACTCCTAAGGATAGTAGGACAGTAGCAGTGCCAAGAGGCTTTCTCTAATTCTGGAGAGGTGAGGTAGCTCTCTGGGGAAAACACCTTCGAGAGTTAAACTAGAGCATATGGGAAGAGTAGAAGCATACGTTCTCAAAGAAGCCAACGTATATACATAATTTAACCTTTTCAATGAAGAAACCATTTATAGATATGTAAATACATGCATGCAACCATTAATTCTCAATTCAACATATAAAGTATGGAAACAGTTATCAGAACCAGATAACGTGAAGCGACTGTTGGAAGGGGTTCCCATTTCCACCCAACCATAGGCTCAGTCACTCCTAATGGATTTACCACTAGCCACCCCCGAGCTAGACCATGATGCTTTTAGATTCAATCTCTTCTTCCCGACACATGAATAGATAGGGACGAAGGTTACTCTCCTTCTCCAGACTCAGTTTCTATTTCCCGCTATTAGAACACACTCTTTTCATAGTTCTTCCTCGAACTCGAGAGCTCGGTCTCTCCTCTCTACACTCTTTGCAGGTCCCCCCGTTCCATGACCCCACACTTTCTTTTCTTACCTTTCTCAATAAGATTGCATGTGGCATGTATTCCTAGTCCTTGGTCAGGTCTGGAAGCCTTACCGATGGGCGGTCTGCCCCATCCCCTCATTAACTCTTGAGGATGTCTTCCTACCTACCAACCTTACTATAATTCATTCCTGGGTTAGAGGGTTGTTCTGATCCTGAATAATTTAAATCCAACAAAGTATTGGTTCGGTGGAGGTTAACGCAACCATTTCTGGTCCCCTCTACCATCTCTTTCATAACATTCGTGGTCTCTCTTAGCACATCCCCTTTCCAGCAGTCATGCAAAACGTATCCATTTTCGATTAAAATAACATAATTTACATTCATCGACCTTTTATAAAAAGGTCCATCAAATCAAACATTCACACTTTTGAGTTTTCCATAGTTTCTTGTCCAATATAGTTATATTTACAAACTCGGGGAAACAAGGTGTTACATGTACGGACTGTGGCACGAAAATCGAGGCAGATTTTGGTGGGACAAATTTTGTGTTGTAAGTGGTTTTTCTCATGGATGGAAATGTAGTGTGGCTGTTGATAAATCTTTCCTTAAAATAATAGAATCTCTCTCTCTCTCTCTCTCTCTCTCTCTCTCTCTCTCTTTGGGTTTCCCCACATTGAGGTTTTCCCTGGCATTTGCCTAAATTTCTGAGTTATTCATGGTTGGATGAATGATGTTCATTGTGCTTATCTTCGCTGCATAATTACTTAGCAATGCGTATTTCTGCTTATGGAAATTTCTAAATGTGGGTTTTAGACATTTCAGAGTTCATGCAAGATAGTTATCTCTAGGTTGCTAAGTGTATGACAGAATATTAGCTTGCTGATTTTTGTCATTAAATATTTACAAATCAGGTTTACAGTGGCGGTTGGACTACTTCAGCATGGTGGCTCGCATTCCTACATGGGACCATGGTTCTCTAGCCTACTTTAGCATTATGGTCCCCACTTATCCATGGGACCATGGTATATGGTTGTACACCCTGATAACACGTGTTGATGATACATATTATTTTGAGAACGAAATGAAGGTGAAAATATAGTAAGTAAATACACAGATATATTTCCAGAAACACAGAGATAAAATAATGTACATTTTTTCTTAATGAGAGAAATGTACAGAAACTGTAAAAATACAAAGTGAATGAACTCACAAGAATGGTGGCAACTTATCTATGAGAAGAGATGTGATGGCTATTCTCATTCGAAAGAATATGATGTTTACAATGAGGATCCAAAGTCCTTTTTAACATAAAGAAAATCCAAAACCCTAACCTCAGAAGATAGAACACCAAAAGGTTTGCGGGCCCCGATGGGGGTAGTTGATACGTCAACTTCCCAAGGGTATAACTTTTGCATACGATCTTTGTTTGGCATGCATGATATCTTATTGGAAATATCTAGTGAAGGAAAACATTACGTCTAGCATCTTCCTATGGTTATATATTAGGCATTGTCGAGCTAAAAGAATGTCGTTTAGGGCCTTAAAATGGCCCTGGAAGTTCAGGCCTTGAAAAACGTAGAAAAAATGCCAAGGTGGAAACCCCTGTTTTGAGCCAGTGGAATAGGTGGGTGCCATCGACTTCTGCCTAGATCATTCTTACCCCCGTAGGAATAAATGGTCCCCATTGCGTCAAGTTCCCATGGAAGATGGGGAATCTTTTGTTGAATCTGAACCTTGGTGAAGTGTTTGCCTTGCTGAAGAGGTTTGTCCTGCTTAGCATGTTGAAGGCTATTATGAACCTGATGTTGCAGGGTTTGGATCCATTTAACCAATCTAGCTGCATGATCAACCCGAGTGTGGGAGGACTCCGTTTGTGAATATGCAACATGAGGAGTATGAAGGGATTTGTTGTAACTTTGTTGGATTGGGTAGTGTGGATACACCTCCGTAGGTGATGCAACAATATTTTTGCGCTCTTGTACAATATGCTTCTACTAGATAGAAAGGTCTTTGTCCGAGGCTATAGTGTCATTCTGTTCACCTTTTGACTAGATCGTGAAGAGGATAAAATTTGCGGTATGATATATTACTTTGCAATACTTTTTTTTCGGGACAATAGTTGGGACTACCTCTAGTATCCTGTAGAGTTGACCCCCAGAGTAAAAATGGTGTTATGGGGTCGAGACTCATAAAAAACATGATGCTTCCACATTTATTGCTGGCCTAATAGAACATCACAGTCTTTTAGTGGGGAAACATCACACAATACCTCATCCTTGAAGGGCTTGATGGCATAGTACATGAGACACTGTTGTCTGACACAAAGATCTTGACCCTAGCAAAGCCACCTGATCTTGTATGGCTGTGGGTGTGGTGTTTTTAACAAATCCAACTGCTTGATGACCTCTATTAATATTAGGTTCTTCTGGCTTCTACTATCAATAATAAAATGCACTGGGGTCCCCTTCACCCACATCAGTGAATGGAAGAGGCACTCCCCCTCCTCATGATCCTCTGGTTCCTTTGGTTAGATTGTTGAGGTCACGACATTAATAATGGGTTTTGCATCAATGATATATCTCCTTTTTATTATTTTATGAATCAAAGTCCAAGTCGGGGCTTGGATTTGTTTCTTTGAGCTTGACCACCAATGACTGTTTTGAGTGACATTCATTAGTATTGTGCCAAGGGATTTTGTGGAATTCGCACCACTTCCCAGTGTCCTTTTTCATCTTCCCGTTACCCTTATTTTCCCGTGGCTTGGACTGGTGGTCTTCAGGTTTGTTTTTCTGTGAGTTAGGGATTCCTTTACCATACTTTGGTTGCTGTGAATTTGCAGACCGAAACTCCCTCTTTTTTTGCTGCTTAAATTTCTTCTCAATTTTCACATCATATTGATAAGTGGCTCCCAGTGATGAGATGTACAGAAAATCCATTTCGGTATGGATGTACCTATGTAGAGCCCTGCAATATTTTAGAACCATATGTCACTCAGAGTATTTGATACCCATCCTGGTTTGCAAATTATGGAAGGTATTTGTGAACTCCAACACTGTTTGGCCCCTCTCTTGATGCAGCGTGGTTCATCTCATGTACTAGTGGTCGTCATAGTTTCCAACAGGGTAATATTGCTCCTTGACCACATCCATAAAAAAATCCCAAGTGGGCTTGACCCCAAATATTCCATAATCCTCTGTGGATTTTTTCTCCCAGTGAGTTTCCCACCAATGTTTGACATGGGGGAGAGCCTTAAGGAGTGTAAAGGTGATCGTTTCTCTATCGAAAAAATTGTGATCAGAGAAATAACCTTATAGAAAATTTAACCACTTTTCCAAAGCATCCTCATCGTTTTGACCTTCAAATACGGGAATATCAGAATTAACTTGTACCATGAATGGGGCAACGTCTCCAAAGAGACTACTTGACAAAGACGTGCCTTCTATTATCGGTAATCATTGAAGGATTTGAGAAAAATTCTCCAACATCCCGTTTCTCTGTTGCACAAGAAACAACTTGATAGGATGTCATGTTCCCTTGTCTCTCTTTTCTTCCACCATGGGAGGTTTCTTGGGCTAGTGAGAGCGGTTTTCCTCAAGAGAAAATAGCTCGAGACCCAACTCTCTATACCCTGACCTCGTCGGGGACATGCACTAAGAAACAAAAAGGAGTATCCTTCTCTGATACCACTGATCCATATTATTTTGAGAACAAATTGAAGGAAGAAATATAATAAGTAAATACACATACATATCAAGACATAAACACAGATATACAATAATGCACAATTTTTATTAATGGAAAAAATGTATAGAAACTGTAAAAATACAGAGTGAATGAACTCGCTAGAATGGTGAAAACTTATCTTTGATAAGAGATGTGATGGCTACCCTCATTTGAAATAATTTGATGTTTACAATGAGGCTCCAAATGCCTTTTTAATATAAAGAAAATCCAAAACCCTAACCCAGGAAGATGAAATGCCAAAAGGGTTGTGGGCCCCAATGGGGGTGGTTGATACGTCAACTTCCCAAGGGCATAACTTTTGCATATGATCTTTGTTTGGGGTGCACGATAGATCGTTGGAAAGGTCTAGTCGAGGAAAACACATTCCATTTGGCCTATCATATGCCTTCATCTACGTGGTAGATGTTGTTGAGCCCAAAAAATGTCGTTTAGGGCCTCAAAACGACCCTGCAAGTTCAGGACCCGAAAAAACGTAGAAAAACTGACAAGGTGGAAACCCTTGTTTTAAGCTAGTGGAATAGATAGGTGGCCACCGATTTCTGCCTGGATCAGTTGAGGACAACAATTTCATAAGGGGGATGGAATGTAGTGTAGCTAGAGAGGTAATGGGGGGGGTCGAAGGGCCCATAATGATAATAATGGAGGTCATTCAATGTAAGGTGGACTAGGTCCACTATATTATTAAATAAGACCCACTATGGTAGTTAGAAATATTAGTTTGAACATAATAAATGTAAGAGGACTTATTATAAGGTTTCAGTGTCACTTCTAGAAGTTTCCTCCTCTAGAATGTTCTTAGATGGTTGGCAGTAATATATAAAGGGGTTCAAGCAATGTAATGAAAGTTAAGAAGTAGTATTGTATTTAGAGCATGTATCTCATTAGGAGGTTGTCCCTTCCAAGAGACAAGTGAACATGAGAGGATCCATTCCATCATAGGATCCATTGTATGGTGTTTCCCTACCACAAGGGCTTTCATAATAATAAAATGAGAGTTTTTCTATATTGTCTCTGAATATTTGTGGTGTTTTTTGTATTCAATTATTTGGTACTTAATAGTATGATACCATTAATTAAATGCATTTACACCATGTTAAAATTGACATGAATGCAATTTAAATAACTCAACACAACAACATATAAATCCTTATTAAACACAGAGTGAATGGACAACCATTAAGATCAGAAATATATCACATAAAATAGATAAAAGACTTATCTTTTAAATCAGTTGTACAACCAGTTTCTTGGGATGGACGTTCCATGTAACCATAGACTTGTTGTTCCAGATCTCAACAAAAAGTCACCCCCAAGATGGGGCTAGCAATACACAAAAGGGTGGTCTCTCACTATCCACACACATCTCAAAAAATACCACAACCCCCTAGTATTCTCCTACAACAATCTTGTAACATTCCCCATCTCAATTGAGGTCCATTATGTGTGGAAATACTCATAAATTAAAAATGTTAAAACTAACTAATTTTCCTATAGCTTACCAGCTACGAATTACACAAATTTAACTACTACTTGATACCATTAATTAGATGCATCCCCAACATGCTAAAATCACACATGAATGTAACTGATCACTTATTAAACCATCAAATAAATCAATCTCATATATAGAGTTCATGCACAACACTTTAAAACTCATAATGCAACAAATAAATAAATAAAAACACTCATCTTTTAATTCAGTTGTGCAACCAAATACTTGGGAAGGAAGTTCCACCCAACCATAGAATTGTTATGCCAAATATCAATAGAAATTCACCCCCAATACGGGGCTAGAAATCCACAAAAGAGGGTGGTCTCTCACTATCCACCCACATCTCAAAAATTCCACAACCCACTTGTATTCTCCTACAACTATCCCAATTTTCCACCCACTCTCTTCCTCTCGACCTGTCCAACCCAAGGAATGCACTCCTTCACTAATCTCATTCCCTTGAGCATCCCATTCATTTATCAGGATATCTTTGGCACGGGTAACTAGGAATATCTCTACTGGGAAACTCAACGGAACTCACTGCCAAGCAAACTACCTGCAATTAACAACAAACACATGTTGTTATAGTGAAAATAACATATGAGTTCACTCTTCATGCCTGACAACCTAGCTCTTTATTCTTCAACTCCAAAATGCTCCAAAAACGCTCCAGTATGATCCATAATGTACTCTACATGGTTTCTCTAGCTCCCAACTCTTCTTTTCTTCTCTCTGCTTTCTATTTATGCCCAAACATTAATTGTCTAAAATTGTTGCATCTACCCAAACAAATTTCATCTCTTTCTTTTCCTTCTTTATTTACACACTTTCCAAAGATGATTGTACTCATCCCCCATGCTACCAATAACTATGGGATGTGACTTCTCACACCCACCCTCTTACATGCATTCAATGGTTGGGTTTGGGAACATTCAACAACAAAACTGAAGGTTCATGTAGCCATATAAAATTTATGAAGTGGGTTGAAGTAATAGACATGGGTAATTCCCCCTTAGAAACCTCTAAGGAATTATCTTAGACCCTCTCCTCTCTTGTGGATTAATTCAACCCCCATCTCTTTCCATATCCCCCAACAATTGGCATCACATATTATTATTAAAATTTAGAAATACAATTTGCATATACATCGCTTGGCCATTGCCACACATTATATCGACATAAACATTAATTAAACTGGGGATTATAGAGAGGATGTTATATTCCCCCTCCCCTACAATTGTGCGCCATCCTCGGTGAAAAAAGTACCGATATACACATATATACAAATTTACATCACAATACTAATAAATAAAACTATATAGTTTTACAACTTAAATAGTAGTTCCAACCAAAATCTCATGTTCCTCACAACCCATTGACCCAAGGAATGTACCCCCTTCACTTCTCTCAGTCCATCGGGTTGTAATCGCCTTTTTTTAGGGCCCCAACATAGGTTGAATAGGAATATGAGATGTGGTTCTAGAACTCTAGCAGCTCCAAATGGAGTCTTTCATTCTATTTTGTATTCTTCCCGCATGTTTTCTTTGTGCTTCCATGTAGCATCTTTAGGACCGTAGTAGGTCCATTAAACCTTTACCATTCTTATGGATTTTTTCTTGAGCACTTTGACTTTCTGGTCCATGATGGGTACTAGTATCACTCAGAAATCCCCTTCGTGTTCCACCTGGATCATAGTCCAATAAATTATGTCGTTAGGGCCAACCACATATTTATTTAATAATGACACATGAAATACATTATGCACTCTCATGGATGGAGGAAATGTTAGCATGTATGCAACTGGCTCTCTCTTTTCTGATATTTCAAAAGGTCCACAATATCTTGTTTCCAAATTTGGGAAAATTCCTAATCTTATAGCAAACTTGTTTTTCTCCTTCACTTTTAAAAACACATGTTCACCCACTTTACAATATCTGAAAACTCTATTCTTGTCTGCATAAATTTTCTTCTTGTCCTAGGTAGCCTTTAAATTCTACTTGATCTTTGTCATCTTCTCTTCCATTTCCTTTAACAAATCTATCCCAATAACTGCTCTGTCTTTTGGATTACCCCAAGTCACTAGTGTGTTACACTTGGTGCCATACAATGCTTCAAATGGACTCATTTTTAATGAGGCTTGATACCCATTATTGTAAGAAAATTCAACTTAGTGAATATAATCCTCCCACTTTGATGGTTGTCCCATCACATACATTCTAAGAGTGTTCTCAATTATTCAGTTAGTCCTCTCTATTTTCCCATCTGACTCTGGGTGATACGTTGTACTAAGATTTAGATTTGTCCGAAAGCCTTTGAACAACCCTTTCCAAAAATTGAATGTAATCTTTGGGTCTCTATCTGAAACTATTTCCTTACGCACTCCATGTAGTTTGACAACTTCCTTCATGTAGATTTATGCAATATTTTTTTCCTTGTGTGTTGTCTTCATGGGAACAAAATGTGTCGCCTTAATTAATTTATCCACCACCACCATGATGGAATCATGTTGTTCCACTATTCTAGGCAGCTTAGTAATAAAATCCACTATGACTACTTCCCACTTCTATTATGGAATTAGCAATGGATATAACATCCTTGCTAGATGCCTATGTTCAGTATTCACCTTTTGGCATTCTAGACATCTGGCTATATAGTTAGCCACTTCTTTCTTCATTCCAAGCCAAAAATATTGGCTTTTCACAACTCTAATTGTTTTCTAATATCCTAGGTGCCAAACATATGACATATTGTGCATTTCCTTCATCATTATATTTTTTAGCTCATTGTAATTTGACACATATACTTTGCCTTTGTACAGGAGAATTCCATCTTCTTTTAGCTCAAAGTTTTTAGATTTTTGCTGAAAATTACCTTGTCGTAATGTTTCTTTTATTTTTAGATATTGTTGATATGAGTTTGTTGCTTCAAAATTTTTATCTTTCAGATCAGTCCTATACATGTTTATGGATGCAATACACATCTCATGTTCTCTCCTACTGAGTGCATCAACCACCTGATTTTCCTTGCCTTTGATGTGTTTAATATCAAGGTTATATTCACTCAGAAATTCAAGTCATCTAGTTTTCCTGGAATTTAATGTGGGCTGTCCAAAAAATGTTTTAGACCACAATTGTCTGTCCTTAGCTCAAATTTCCTCCCCATGAGGTAATTTCATCACATTTTTAATGCATGTACAATTGTTTCCAATTCCAAGTCATGTGTAGCATAATTCCTCTCCTGCTCTTTTAATTTTTTGGACTCATAGCATACCAAATGATCTTTTTGTGTGAAGAATACACCGAGCCCTTTCTTGCACGCATCAGTGAAAACCACAAAATATTCAGCCGGATCTGCAATCTTCAATACTGTCACACTTTTCAAGATGTCTTTCAGCGTCTAAAAGCTCTATTCACACTTGGAAGTCCATTCAAATTTCACTCCCTTCTTTTGTAAAGAAGTGATTGGGCTTGCAATCTTTAAGAATCGTTTTATGAATATTTGGTAATAATCGTCAAAAATCATGAATGATATGACCTCTGTAACATTTCTTGGCATTTTGCATCCTGTAATGGTCTCTATCTTCTTGGAATCAACTGTTATACCATCTATTGAAATAATATGCCCCAAGTAGTGAATCTTCTTTTGATAAAATATGCACTTACTTAGCTTGGCATACAACTTGTGCTCTCTTAAAACTTGCAACACCATTATTAAATGTTGTTCATGCTCTTATTCTATCTTTTAGTAAATGAGTATATCATCCAAGAACACAATTACAAAATTTTCTAGGCACTCCTTGAACACTCATTTCATCAGGAACATGAAAAATGTCGGTGCATTTGATATCCCAAATGACACTACTATGAATTCATAATTCCCATATCTTGTCTTGAATGTTGTCTTGCTGATGTCTTCTTCCTTTATCCTCACTTGATGATAATATGATCTCAATTCAATCTTGGAAAATATTCTTGCACCTTTCAGCTGATCAAATAAGTCATCAATCCTTGGTAAAGGGTATTTGTTATTTATGGTGACCTTATTCAACTATTTGAAATCAATACACAACCTTAAGGTTCCATTTTTGTTCTTCACAAAAATCACCGGGGCTCCCTAAGGAAACACACTAGGACATATATACCCCTTCCTTAACAATTCTTCAAGCTGCATCTGCAACTCCTTCAACTCTGGTGTGCTCATTTTTTTTTATGGTGTCTTAGACATTGGGGCAACTCTTGGAACCAAATCAATAGAGAAATCAATGTCTCGCTTTGGTGGAAGTCTCGTGATTTCTCCAAAAACATCTTCAAAATTCCTCAAGACTAGATGGTCTTCAGTGCTTGCCACTTTAGCTTTCATTTCCTCTTCCATATGGACTGCAAAAATGTGACATCCCTTCCTAAACCTCTTTTTCAACTGCGTAGCTAAAATTTCTCTAACAACTACAACTCTTGGATTTCCTTGAAGCTTTACTTGCTTCCTTTGTTCATCAATGCATGTGATTGTCTTGTTGTAATAGTCTAGGACAACCCGGTGCTTTTCCAAGCAATCCATGTCAATTAGGAAATCATATGAACCCAATGGTATGGTGTTCACATCTATCTTTGTGTTGATTCCATTCATGTCTATTGTAAAATCTTTAACCAATGCATTGATTTTCCTCTTAGCCCATGTAGCTAATTGAACTAACCAATATTTCTTATGCTTATTCCTTTGAAAGTGAAATCATTCAACAATGTTAGAGTTTATGTAATTATGGCTAGCTCCAAAATCAATTAAAATTGCTATGGGATGGTTATCAACCTTCCCTTCCACTTCAATCCTGAGGGATTGATATTATGCTTGCTTGTTGTCCAAGGCTTCATAAATCCTTGGAATGTTTCCTCCCATGTCTTCCACTATTTCATCCTCCTAAATGTTGTGGGAAATCCTCATTCCTTCTCCTTTGTGAGGGAATTCCTTATATAAGTTATTTCCCTCACATCCCCAACATTGTACAAATTGCTACCTTGGAATTTTCTCAAATGAATCTACAGTCTTTTGCTCATGTTGGGTTGACTGACCTTACTAATTTGCTTAGGAGTTTTTCTTGAAAAAGGGTGGCTTAAAATATTTCTTCCTTTGATCCTTTTTACCATTCATCTTGTCATTCCAATATTTTTGGAAAATTGCCCTTCCTCCACTTTGCTCATAAATATGCTTTGCTCTCCTTGTGGCTTCCTTCAAAGTCCTAGGGTTATCATATTGTATCTTGTCATGGTAGAAGGAGGGTAACCCACTTAGAAACCTTTGGATTTTCACCTTTTCATCCTTTATGAAGTCAACATACTTCAGTAATTCAAAGAACCTATTCTCATATTCATCCATTGTCATGATTCCCAACTCGAGTTCAAAGAAATCTTACACCTTCCTTGCATAATAATGCTTGGACAACTATTTCTCTTGGAAATATCTTTTGAACTGCCTCCATGAGATCCTCTTCTCATCAAGGTGCTTGGCTTGCTTAAGTGGATCCCACTACATGGTCGTGTTTCCTTGCAAGTGGTTGGTTGCAATTCTAGCTTCTACCCTTGAGGGGTAATCATGCAACTAGAAATATTTCTTCATTTTGAATAGCTAGGCCTCAACCTCTTCTCCTTTCTTGTGCTCACCATTGAAAGTTCGTGGCTTATTTTTCCTAAGTTCACCTTGCAAGATGTCTACCTCATGCCTTCTTCTATACCACTGGAAAGGAGAAACACTTGGGTTTCTCCCTAGCCCTGAACTTGCATGAGTCCTTATGGTGGATTTCCTTAGAGAATGATGTTTCCTTATCATTCCTTTTTACTTCCTATCATTCTCATGATCATCCCTTCTACTATGGGATTTGGATGCTGTCACTTTTCTAGCACTAGATTCGTTCTTGGTTCTAAAGTCTTTCTTAACTCGCTTATGAAACATATTCAGGCTTTGAAGTATCTCTTCCTGAGCATTATTAATATTTTCATTATCGACCATATAGCTATGCACTTCTCTATGCAGGCTTCTCATAGTTATAGGATCTTGCCTTCCTCTTCTTCCATTAAAATCTCTCTCAACATTTCCCATATAATAACAATTTGTGTTCATTTTGGTTGAGTTAGTGATGTATTGCAAATCACCAATGGTCGATGGTTAGATCAATATCCTAACCATCGACCATTGGTGATTTGAAATACATCACTAACTCGACCGAAATGAACACAAATTATTATTATTATTAACACATAGACACATTGAAAAAGAATAGAGATACAATAAAACTAGCTTCTATTCAATAATGAAATATGATGACACTATAAAATGCAGACTGAAAACAAGCTTGCTAGAATGGTGGCGGCTTATCTCTAAGAAGAGATGCGATGGTTGCGCTCATTCATAAGAAGATGAGTACAATGAGGCTCTGAAAGACTTTTTACAATAAACATGAATACCAAAACCCTATACATCCATAAACCTAACCCTAGGATATGAAGTGCCAAAAGTCATGTGAGCCCCGTTGGGGTAAGTTGGTACATCAACTTCTCGGGGTTGTAACTTTTTCATACGATCTTCATTTTAGGCGCACGATAGCCCATTGGAAATTTATATCCGAGGACTACAAATTATAATATAAAACTTTGAGTTTTTTACAATTTGAATGTGGAGAGCCCTAAAAACCTTTTTTAGGGCCTCAAAACGACCCCTGAAGTTCAGGACCCAAAAAATAGGAAAAAACAACCAAACTGAAAAACAACCAAGATGAGCCACTTGGAATAGGTGGGTGGCCACCGATATCTACCTGTATCAATACTACCCCCTTAAGAATCAATGGTACCCATTGTGTTGATTTCCCCCATCAGATGAGGAAATTCCAGCTAAATTTGGACCCGGGTGAGCCACTTGCCTTGGTGCAGGAGTTGGCCTGCTTTGACAACCCGATAAAGTTGGATCCTCTACTAGCAAGTGCCCTTGACCTATGTGTCCATGATATGATTATTGGATTCATGTTCCATTTATTTAGGGTTGAGCTCTATTGGTGTCAATGGTTCTTCTATCTTCGAGGTGTCTAATAATGGTGGGAAATATGGCCGAAGGAGATCCACATTGAACACTGGGTGCAAGACAAGGAAAGGGGGAATGTTGAGCTCAAAATTATTTTCTCCCACAACCTTGGTGATGTTGTAAGGTCCATAGCGGAGTGGAAGAATATTCCTGTGGGGATATGTAAGGTGTTCTTTTTGCAAGCGAAACCAAACTTTGTCTCCCACCTGAAACTTGTGTGGCACCTAGTGTTGATCATGGCGCTGCTTGTACTTGGAATTGGTATTATGTAAAATATCCTAAACCTATTGTCAGATGTGCTATATCCTCTCAATGAAAAAGGTAGCTTTGTCAGCTTCAGTTGGAGCATGGGATGAGTCTTCCTAGGTGGCCATAAGGGGTAGTGCAACATCCATGGGACCCAATGGTTGAAATCCCAACCCCACTTGAAAGGGGTTGTGGGTGGTTGAGCTATGTATGGCTCTGTTGTAGCTGTGATGAACATAGGGAATATTCTCATCCCATGTGCGGGGGTGCTTGGAATTGTACATGCACAGAATATGCATGATCATCTGGTTGACAAACTTAGTTTGGCCATCCATCTAGGGGTGGAAGGAAATGGATTTGGTGAGCTTGGTGTCCAAAAGTAACCAGAGGCTCGACCAAAAAGTGATGAGGAACTGACTATCTCGATCTGAGATAATAGTTTGTGGTATCCCAAAATGTACCCATAGTCATTCAAAGAAGAGCTTGGTAGTGGTCTCTGTTGTGATGCTCTTATTGCAAGAAGACATAATCGCCATCTTGGAAAAGCAATCAACAACCACAAAAACATAGTCATTTCCCTGCTTGGTGGATGGAAGTCTTGACATGTAGTTTATTGAGATGGATTCCCAGGGACTGTCAGGAGTAGGCAGATGGGTGTACATGCCTTGATTCTTAGTGGCCGGTTTGGAAATAGCGCAGGCAGTGCAGGACCTGATATACTTGTTGACATCCTATCGAAGTTTCGACCATTAGAAATGATGTTGTAACACTGCCAGTGTATTTTCTACACCGAAGTGTCTTGCCACCCTACTGTAGTGGGTTCCCAAATCAGCTTCACTCTCTTGCTTGATGGAATGTAAATATGGCCCAGATGGCACAAAATCCCATCCTAAAGATGGAAATTAGTGACAGTTGTTTTTTCTCCCAACATTTGGTAGGTGGTGGCGAAGTCAGGATCTCTCTCATAGAGTCGGGGCCATCCGAAGGTCCAATGGCTGCAAGAGTCTAGAACCGTGGTGAGTGCCATGAATGGAGGTCTACTGAGGCAATAAATGACGTGGTTTCTTCTTTTTGTTTTATACTTGATGTTGAGGTGGAACTACTGCAAGTATGTGGACCACTTTTGATGGTGGTCATTCTGCAATTTTACTTGTGTCTGCATGAAATGAAATGAATTATGATTAGTGTGGATGACTGTCTCCTTCCCAAGAATGTAATTCCTCCACTGGTGAAGGATTTCACAATGGAGTACATTTCTTTGTCATAAGTAAGGTACTTAAAGATGACATATGATAATGTCTCACTATGATAGGACATGGGGTGGCCATGTTGAGTGAGAGTTGTGCCCACAACGTAGTCTGAAGCATATGTCTCAATCTCAAAGGGATGTTGCAGGTCAGGTAATGAAAACACTAGGGATGAGCACAAGCACTATTTCAAATCATCGAACACTTGCTTTTGGTAAAGGTCCCACACAAACTTTGCCTTACCACCACCCTTGGTTACTTGGATGAGGGTCCATGCAATATGGGAGAATCCCAACATGAACCTGCGATAGAAATTGGCAAGGCCTAAGAAGCTTCGAAGCTCAGTGAGCATGGTTGGATCTGGCCAGTCACTGATGACCTAGATCTTGGCTAGATCCACATGCACACCATTCTCATCAACAATGTAACCTAGGTACTAGACCTTGTCCATGCTGAAGAAATTTTTTTCCAAGTTGGCATATAGCTTGTGTTTCCGCAGAGTGTGTAGAACCTGTTGAATATGATGCAAGTGTTCCACCCAAGTATTGTTGTAGATGAGGATGTCATACAGATACACCACTAAAAAAGAATTAGTGAAAGGCCACAAGATATCATCCATCATCCTCATGAAAGTTGCTAGGGAATTTGTCAAAACAAAGAGCATGACAAACCATTCAAAAAGACCTTCTTTTGACTTGAAGGCAGTTTTCCATAAATTTTTCTGCTCTATTGGGACCTGATGGTAGAAAAAATTCAGATCAATCTAACTAAAGTATTTGGCCCCCTTGAGCTAATCAAGTAGATCGTCGATTCAGGGAATCGGGTACTGATTCCTGACTATGATTTTATTTAGGGTCCGATAATCAATGTAGAGTCTCTAGGTCCCGTCTTTCTTCTGCACAAGCACGATTGGAATTCCACAAGGTGACGAACTGGGTCGGATGTGCCCCTTTTGGAGAAGTTCTTGGATATGATGGTTGATCATCTCATTTTCTAACAAACAACAGTGATAGACTGGCCCATTGGGTAGCGGTGCATCGATGGTAAGATTGATGGAATGCCTGAACTGACAGTGCAGAGGTACCCCAGTAGGTGAGGAGAAGATGTATTTGTATTCTTCCACGACCTTATCCACTTGTTTTTGCTGCGTGGAGAGGTCGGTCGCGGAGGCTATGGATGTGGCTATAATTTTTCGCTCACTCTCAGAGAAAATTAGGAAGAAGACAAACTTCCCAGTCTGAGAGATGAACTTCCTACATTTCTTGGTAGAGATCAAGGAAATGACACTAGGTGGGACTACCTTGTGTATCCTATACAATTTTCTATCCAAAGTAATAATAACACTGCGAGACTTAGACTCATATATAACATGAAATTTCCATAGATAAGGTTGGCCCAAAAGAACATCAAAAAATACCTCATCTTTGAAGGGCTCGTAAGTCATGTGACACTGTTGGATGACATGAAGATTGCTTCCTTGGTGGAGCCATCCGATGGTGTAGGGATATAGGTGCAGCATTGTCTGCAGGGGAAACCACTTGAAAACCTCCATTGAGATGAGGTTCTTTTAGCTACCTCTATTAACGATGAAGTGCAGTGGGGTGCCTTTCACCCACATATATGAATGAAAGGGGCGCTCGCCTTACTTTGGTTCATTAGGTTCATCGGGCTAGATCTATGTGGTAGCAATGGTGGCACTGGGTTCCACGTCAATGTTTTGTCTCCCCTTTTTTGGTTCTGAATCAGATTCAAACCCCACATATTATTCATAGGCTTTCACCTCATCCACCAATGACTTCTTTGAGCAAAAATCAATAGTGTTATTCCAGGGGCTCTTATGGAAGTCGCACCACTTCTTGGTATCTTACTTGGTCTTTCCATTTTCCTTCTTTGTTTGCATCTTAGACTAGTTGTCCCAAGGCTGTCCATATTTTCTCTACTCTTTTTTCTACGGGTTGGGGTTTCTGTTATCTTGCTTCTGCTGTGAGGGGTTCCCAGGCCCAATCTTCTGCATCTTTTGTTTAAGCTTATGCTCAATTTTGACAGCATATCAATAAGCCGTGCCTAAGGACGAGATGTCCAAAAACTCCATTTCTGCCTAGATTTATCTATGTAGACCACCGCGGTACTTGAGCACCATATGTCACTCAGAATATTTGATACCTAGATTGGTGTGCAAGGTATGGTTGATATTTGTGAACTATGGCATTGCTTGGTCCCTTTCCCGCAGTAGTGTGGTCCATTTTGTATACAGGTCATCATAACTTCCAAAAGGGTAGTATTGTTCCTTAATATCATCCCTGAAGGATTCCCAGGTGAGTGTGAATGTAAATAATGAGGGTTCCTCTTTTTCCCTTTTCTCATAGAGAGTCTCCCACCATTCTTTGACATGGGGGACAGCTTTGAGGAGCACAAAAGTAATCTTTTCTCTATTCAAAAATTTATGGACAGAAAAATACCCTTCTAGCAGATTCAACCATTTGTCTACAATATTTGCGTCTATATGACCTACACATATAGGAATATCAAAGTTGATATGTACCTTGAAGGGGGTGACACATCCTCTCGAGGAAGATGCGTCACTTGTTGGTAGCCATCGAAGGATTTGCATAAAATTATCCATCACCTTGTTCCTCTATTGAGTGAGGGCTTCTTTGAGCAACAATTTGAAATGATCCCCTGCCATGTTGTGTTTCTTTTCTCCCACCATGGAAGGTCGCTTGGGCATGCGATATCTCTTGTCCTCAAGACAAAAAATCTCGAGACCTAACTCTTTGTACCTTGACCTTGTCGGGGACATGCACTGAGAACGATAATGAGCAGACCGCTCTGATACCACTGATCCATATTTTATGAGTAGAAGGAAATGAACACATATTATTATTATTATTAACGTAGAGACACAATGAAAAATAACATAGGTACAATAAAATTGGCTTCTATTCAATAAAGAAATATGCTGACACTGTAAAATGCAGACTGAAAACAAGCTTGCTAGAATGGTGGTGGCTTATCTTTGAGAAGAGATGTGACAGTTGCACTCATTCGCAAGAAGATGAGTACAATGAGGATCTGAAATCCTTTTTACAATAAACATGAATGCCAAAACCCTAGGCATCCAAAAACCTAACCCTAGGAGATGAAGTGCCAAAAGTCATATGTGGCCCGTTGGGGTAAGTTGGTACATCAACTTCCCGGGGTCGTAAATTTTGCATTCAATCTTCGTTTTAGGTGCACAACAACTCATTGGAAAGGTATTTCTGAGGAATACACATTATGATGTCAAAATATGACTCCATTTGTTGTTTGACTATGGCGATCCCTAAAAACACTATTTAGGGCCTCAAAACGACCTCAGAAGTTTAGGACCTAAAAACTAGGAAAAACCACCAAACTGAAAGACTTTCAATATGAGCCAATTGGAATAGGTGGGTGGCCACCGATATCCACTTGGATCAAACGTGATCTTGACCATCGATCCATTAGACTTTGCCTAATTCTACAACGACCATTAAAACATGAATTTTGAACTTTGGGGTTAAATTTTAACTCTGTAACTCTACAGATTTACTTCATTAAACCTTCTTAGACATTTATCAGTAATTTACACTCAAATTTTCTCACGAATTTGGGGATTTCACTCTAATTTTATCTATTTTCCCCCAATTTCATCACAAAACAAAATATGTAACAATGAATTTGCCCAAATTTGCACCAATTCTTGGTCCATACGGGTCCATTGTTTGAACCAGAGGATCCGATACCATAACCTAACATTCTACAACCCAACCAAGGTCCATTATGTGTGGAAATACTCATAGATTATTTTTTTTTAAACTAACAAATTTTCCTATAGCTTACTAGCTATGAATTACATACACATTTAACTACTACTTGATACCATTAATTAGATGCATCTACAACAAGATAAAATCACACACGAATGCAACTAATCACTTATTACATCATCATATAAATCAGTCTCATAAACATAGTTCATGCACAACAATTTAAAACTCATATTGCAACACATAAACTTATAAAACACTTATCTTTTAATTCAGTTGTGTAACCAACTACTTGGGACGGACATTCCACCCAACCATAGACATTTTGTTCCAAATCTCAGCAACAAGTCACCCCCAAGTTGGGGCTAGAAATCCAAAAAATAAGGTGGTATCTCATTGTCGTCTCGCAGCTTAGAAATCCCACAACCCATTGGTATTCTCCTACAACTATCCTGATTTTACACCGGCTCTCTTTCTCTCAACCTATCCAACCCAAGGAATGTACCCCTTCATTGATGTTAGTCCCTTGGGCATCCCATTCATTTATTAGGGTCTCTCTGACACATGTAACCAAGAATATCTCTGTTGGGAAACTCAAGGGAACTCACTGCCTGGAAAACCACCAACAAACAACAACAAACACTTGTTGTTATAGTGCAATTCACACATGAGATCACTCTTCAGACATGACAACCTATATCTTTAGTCTTCATCTCCAAAATTCTCCAAAAACACTCTAGTATTCTCAAGAATTCACCCTCCATGATTTCTCCAACTCCTATCTCTTCTTTTCTTCTCTATGCTTTATGTTCATGCCCAAACATTGATTATCTAAAACTGTTATAACTTCCCATACAAATTTCCTCTCTTTATTTTCTTTCTTGAATTACACACTTCCCCAAGATGATTGTACTCAGCCACCATGCTCCCAATAACTATGAAATGTGACTTCTCACACTCACCCTATGTTAAGAACCAAACATCAATATAGCATAGAAAAACCTCATGAATAGTACTCAACGCCTTGAAAAAGAGATAATTTCAGATAATAAGCCTCTTCGAGGGGGAAACCTCCTTTTACCCCTCTTAAATGTTCAAGTACAAGATGATGAAAAATGAAAATGTCTCCTTGGTATATATAGGAGACTAGGAGGTATAATTACAACTAATGGCCTAAAGCCGACATAAATAAAATAACATTACTATGCCCCAATTAAGGGGTAATGAGCCAATATTAGGGCTTAACATGCCCCTCCCCTTGAGACAAGTGTTTTCCACAACGCTTGAGTAACTCTAGATGCTTCTGTATAAAAGACTCATCTTCCCAAGTGGAATCTTTAGCCATAAATTTCCTCCATTTAATGAGATACTCTGAAATGGATCTATTCCTTAGCTGGCGAATTCTTGTGTTAGTGATGGCTTCAGGCTCCAATATGATTTTTGTTTCCTCATCAAGTTCTGGCAATATAGTTTGAACTGGGATCTTGTCACCTATAACCTTCTTTAAGCAT